>JABCKS010025359.1:0-17304 GCA_018851325.1 Termitomyces sp. DKA19 | reverse complement strand
CTGGTTATTCATTTGACTTACATTCTTGTCCCCTTTTCCTTTCTTATTGCTAGGCTTTGACTTACCTTAGTGACATTGTCTTAGCAGTCACTTACCTAACAACATGTTCTTGACCTCTTTCCTGCCTAGCAACTCCTGCTTACCTTACCAACATCCTTATCACATACTGGTTTGCCTTCTACCCCTATTCTATTCTTTATTTAGCAACATACATTAGTGTTGAGTGATTTAAGCTAATATTAGTGATTCCTTTTACTTGTACCCTTTTTCACCCCACTATCTATAGCTCTTATTCTCTGGGATAATTACTGACTTGCTCTCACTTATATTCTACTGCTAGCTACCCTATCTAGTTGCCAGTACACTCTAGGTCTTCCTTCTAGTTTTCTGCATAGCAGCTAGGTGGCATAGGAGTACATCACCAGGTATATTGGCACTTATACAAGTATATGTGACCTCTGTCTATAGACTAAACTTCATTGTCAAGCACCTATAGGCTAGTTCCACCCCCTACTAATTCCCACTAACTATTGGAATGTATGTAGCATTAGTGGACTTTATAACTAAGCTTCTCAATGTCTATGGTTATAATATAATTATGGTGGTAGTAGACTATTATAGAAAACAAGCTCACTTCATCTCAACTTACACTATCTGATCTGCATTAAGAACTGCCAGCCTGTATTGGAAGAATATTTGAAAGCTTCATGGGCTTTTAGATAGATATGTCTTGAACAGGGGACCCCAGTTTGTAGTGGAATTTACTCAGAAGCTGTACAGATTATCAAGGGTAAAACTCCATAGCCTACTACCTATAGTCAGATGGACAGATAGAAAAGGTCAACCAGAAACTAGAGTAGTACTTGCAATTGTTCTACAATGAAAGGCAAGATGACTAGGGATGAGCTTCTACCAGATGTGGAATTCCAGTACAACAATCATGTTCACTCCTCCATCTAGGTGACCTTCTTCTTCCTAGACACTGACTGGCACCCATATATGGGTTTTAAGCCCTGAGCAAGACTTTCAGAAAATGAGACAGTGTATGAGTTTGTAGAGAAGATGAAGAAGGCATAGAAGGAGGCAAAGGCAGCACTGATAAAGACAAAGGAAGATATAGCATAGTATTATGACAGGGAAAGGACACCAGCTCCAGTATACAAACCTGGGAATTGGGTCTACTTGGACAGTTCCAACATTAAGACAAAACAACCATTGCAAAAGCTGTCCCATTGTCACTTGAGACCATTTAAGGTAGAGAAGTAGATAGGACCACTCATATATTAGCTGACTACATCTAGTATTCAACATAATCAAACTGTTCTCAGTCCTAAAGGATCCCATTCTAGGTCAATGCTCCAAACTACTACTACTATCAGTGTTAGTCAACAATGAAGAGGAGTATGAGGTAAAGAAGATACTAGACAGCAGGTAGTTTTGAGGGAAAATACAATTCAAGGTAAAGTGAAAGGGTTACAGCATTAAAAATATATCCTAGGAACTATAGGCAGACATATATGCACTAGTAAGAGTCTAGGAATTTTATCTCAGACACCTTAACACCTTGAAAGCAATCTGAGACATTCTCTCCATTTTCATAGCAAGCCAAATAATTCAAAAGTTCTTCTACCTAAGTGTATTGAGGTACTGCACTCTAAAGGGAAGGTGATGTCAAGGGGCACCCTGTCCCATTCATTTCATCTCATCTCATCTCACTTCACCTTACCTTATCTCACCTCATCTCACCTCAGAGCTACAGTTCCACCACCATTTTGTTGAGGTACATGTTGTAAGGTACATGCAGTGACACAGCAATGAGGGCACATGACTCCAATCCATGAGGTTAGGAATATGTCATATGCTCACATCTCACCTTGTTTTACCTTATTTTACCTTATTTTACCTTATTTCACCTTATTCTACCTTATTTTACCTTATTTTAACTTATTTTACCTTGTTACCTATCATTTTCCTATGTGATCTGCTAGTCAGATCAAGGATGCCAATGTGTTGGCAGTTGCTCATGACCCCACCAACTACTGTATAGTTGGTCTTACAGTACAGAGGGGATAGAAGGCCACACTAGGCATCAGAAGTCCTTAGACTTGATTTCTTTGGATCTCTCTTTACCAGGTGGGTAGTTAGTCTTATAGATATGCCAATCATTGAATATATCTCTTTAAATCTCCCTTTGCCAGCTGTGTGACTGAGCTACAGCCTCCAAAGGTCACCTTTATAGAAGGGGATTTATCTCATCTTTTATATCTGGCTCCTAAAATGTCATGATTCAGACCCTTTTCTGGGCTAATGAAATGACTCTCCCCCTGCTATTGAGATCAATGGAGAAGACCAGTATGAGGTCAAAAAGGTCCTTAACTTCTGACTGCACTGGGGATGGGTGGAATATCTCATCAGGTGGACTGAATATGAATCAGAGGACAATACATAGGAGCTCCTAGGCTACCTCTGGAATCCTCCAAAGGCCCCCTGGAATTTTTACCAGGCCCATCCCCAAGAACCCCAAGACTCTAGACCCAAGTCCACAACCTCGGGACCACTGCTGTTGTGTTCTTTTGAGTTCTGCAAGGCTCAATTTTCCATAGTGTGCAGGTACCTAGATCTTTTGTTGCAGGCTCTACTCATAGAAATTGGGTCAGCGTTATCAAGGATCTTGTTGCGAAGCCTTATAACTTTGTGGTGTCGTCACACTCTCAAGACAGTTAAACGCGTACAAGACGCGTCTTGAGGCCAAAAGAGGGCGTGGGACTGTTGTAAATTGTTTGTGTGTCGTGTGTCATTGACGTATATATGTAGTTCTCTAACGGGGCTCGTCATCAATCCATGGCTCCGAGTGAGGGCAGAAAAAATGGACGACGTTTACTTTCTTTTGATACCCTGAGCCGATCTTCTCCAATTGAAGCTTCCCAATCTCGTCCCCGGCTCTCGAAGCCGTTCGCTTTCACCTTACAACAAATCATTGACGACGAGGAAATCAAGGAACCTACACGATCTTCTCAGGAAATATGGACAGGCATCGATTTATCTGAACCTCCTCCAGCATCTGATGAGAGCTCGTTTCGAATGTCAAGTCCCATATCTGAACGCAAGCAGCAACCGACACCAAGGTCGACTACTCCCGACACCATCGTGCCTACGTCATCATCCCGAAAACGATGGGAACAACTGCGACGGCATGTACTTCCCGTTTCTAGTCGTTCAAATTCGCCGCCGGTAGAAGATTCTCCTTCGGAAGCTCCTCCAACGCTCCCTCTTCCAACCAGAAGCCAGACTCCAGTACAGAAACCTTCTCGTTTGGCACGTTTGGGTTTTCGTCATGTTGTAGAACATGCTCGAGAAGCAGACGAAAGTCGCAAGATTTCCCAAGAGTTTGAGAGACTTTGTTGGTCAATAAGGATGACTGAACCACAGAAAATGAAAGTCGATGGGAACACGACTGGCTCCTCATTGCATCTAACGTTCATGTCTCATACTTCTCTCGCGTCGGATAGTATTTCGATCTTAGAACGCCACTCACATGCGCACAAGAAGCACGATTTACGTCGCCCGCAGTCAGTCCAATCACTGACAACTCATCGGAACGTTGCAACCGTGAAACCACTTCATCAGCTATTGTTACATCATGCCACTTCTTCATTGGAGAGAAGAGCAGCTTTTTCGACGCTACCTCACGAATCTCTCGTTTTGTCTACCCTTTTGACCCCGTTTTTATCGATGGAGGAGAGTCCCCGAATAGAAGAAGAAAGGCGGAAAGCGGTCGAAGCCTTCGAGATGATTACCCAGCATTGGGCACCACGTAACGAGGTAAAATTGACAATGCTCCTTCCTCTTGATATTCAACAGAACATCTCTGCAGGGACAAGGTATCGAGCGTTATCTCTGGTGCTGCAAGGCGGCAACCATCCCTCCAGGGGCGATGCGAACGAGCATTCTGAGCATGCTTCGGGGTCTTGTTATACCTACGGATAATAAATACGCCATATCTACACCTCAATGCTTTCAAACACTGGCTCAAGGTCTTTTCTCCCTTCTTCCACATCTTCGGCCCTTATCCGGTTCACCGATCGAACATGAAGAGGTATCCTTTCTGATGGATGTTATCTCAAAATTATCTTACGGTTGCTGTGGTGAACTGGAAGCACATCTAGTTCAGGAGGAATATGGTGTAGTTTCTTCCGCGAATGATGACAAGAATCTCATTCGGGAAGCCATCCTCCTCGAAGCCCTATCACGGTGCTTGGAAGACTGCACGAACGAAAGCCGTGTCTGGTTAATGCATCATGTCGTTGAGGTGAAGAGCATGTAAAAATGTTGAATAAAATGTCTCACTCCGTTTACCAGCAATACTGGATCAGGAGCCCAACCGAGGTAAAGTTTACGCCCTTGCTTTCAGCGATCCATGCCCGTGCTCTGAGCGGCATTAGTCGCGCTTTATTGAGTATTCTCTCTGCACCTCTGGATCAAGGAGCCTCGTTGCAGAGAGCCGAACATACTGCTCAGCTTATTCAAAGTAGACTCATTCCTGACATGGAAGCATTGAGCAATGTCGTCAAGTTCGAAGCGAGAATGAACATCATCAAAGCTGTCCTTGAACTTGTTTGTATGGATAGAGCCAGGGAACCGGTACAATGGGGGTTGTCATTACTATCCACGTGGTATCGTGGATCTTCGGTCTGGAAGTTTTATCTCGATTCAACTCTTCGGGACTTTGTGAGCATTCAATCCTTTATCTTCCATTTGTATATTGATTTATGTTTAATTGATTCCATGGTTTAGATATCCAATGGCGCCTGGCCAAACATCATCTTCAAATTTGCGACTCTGATCCGACTTCTTTCTGACGACATCAGGAAATCCATGGTGATCTTCGTGCTGCCCCTCTTATATGATGTGCGTTTGTCGTTTGTTGACTGTCGAAGACCCGCCCACTCAACGACAGAGACTTGTCGAGGGACCTCCCCCATTTCCTTGTATTCCGCTCACCAATCTCCTAGACACTATCGTAGGATTATATCCTCAAATCTTTTACAAACCGCTCTTCTTATGCGCTGCTTCGTCGAAAGACTTCGCCATCATGAACCACCTTTGCATTATTAGCATTGTCTCCAAATTTCTTCCAGACTTCTGGATACGCGATGCGGAAATGGTGTCTGTGGCATTGATGAGTGATGGTGTCAAGAAAGCGCCAGAGACGGAACGTAAAACATGGACGAAACAGAGGCTTGGACAAGCTATCGTAATGTTGGAGTTGATTTCATTCATACAGAGTGTACGGCATGAGAAGGAGGTGGCTTCCGTCAGTATTCGACTTGAGTGTTGCTATCTTCTCAACTAACTCGGGTTTGATGTCATTTTAGTCTCCTGATAATTCATTAGCCGAGACGGTTGAATTCGTTGTAGCTTTGGAAGCGCGGCTTGCTATCCTGCTAGAGGCTAAAGTGAGCCTATTCACTTTGACTTTGGTAAATTGTAACTAAAAGAGATATAGGAACGTACCACTTTACTGGCTATGTCACAACGCCTGCTTTTCTGTGTCCTTTTTAGGGAGATGAGGCTGTTGACTCGTTCTCTGAAACCGTGAGTGGAATGCCAACGAACGAAACTGCGTTCTCACATATATTCAATCAATATTCTCAGTACTCCTTGGCTTGCTCAAATCGTGAAGTGGTGTATAGATACTTACACAGAAGATGGGTCCGGCTCTGATCCTGAAGAAGAACAGAGAACTACGACCAGTCAGATACAAAGTTTGTATGCTGCCGCACAAGCAGGGGTTCGATCCACAATTCAGGTAACTTAGGTCATTGTTTTCGTGCTTCAACTTGCTCAGTTAATCCCTCCCTTAGCGTCGAAGCACTATGGTCTTCTCGAAGTCAATCCAAAAGTCGCAGTCAGCGGACGATGAATCTTCAGGGACTTTAGCTGATTTAATGTTCGTGTTTGCTCAAAGAGAGCCTCTGATCGCGTCAATTTCCAGAGGATTTTTAAGGAAAGCTATGAAACTATTAGTCACGATGTCGACGCTGCTGACTCCGTCTGATTACCGTCGGCTGGGTTCATACCTTTGGGATCTACTTCAGGATGGTGGAGACGCGACTCTGACCGCTGCGGTAATTGCTTATAGGGTTCCGTCTCGTTCTACTAATCTGAAGCGGAGCAGGTGTGTTTTCTCATCATGCAATGTGCTGAAAAGACCCCTATGGACCTTTTAGCTGTTATCGAAGTCAACTTGCAGAGGTAATCAAGTATCACCTACCGCTCAGAATACTTTTTTGACCATTTGATCAGCTCTAATGAAGATGCAAAGCTGAATGCTATATACAAGATTGGCATCCTCTTCAATTGGCGGTACCAAATCATTTCACAAGATGTCATCTCGGATCGTGCACGGCGTCCTTTCAAAGTGTCTCGAGGACCACTTGCTTTCGTCTCTACCGACATTGGTTCGACTGTATATATTCGAGAGGATGATCCTAACGATGTGAAAGAAACTCTTCCTGCCGAATTGAGAAAGCGCTTGGCCGAAATTGGATGGAATCACGACAATGCTCCTGTTGACGAACATCAGGAATGGATAAAGGTTCCTATATCTCTTTTATCGTGTCAGCAGTTAGATCGCTTGGATAATATTGGTTCGGACGTTGCGCCCCCACCTTCCCCAACGACGCTGAACCTGGCATTGTTGACCTCTTTAACGGGAGAGAAGGCTGAGGACACTAGAATACTACGACGTAACTCAAGTACCGGTGGCCCTATCCATATACCCAAGCGAAGAGCCGTTTTCGTCCCATCTCTGACCCTCGTGTTTCCTCGTCTTGCGTCGTTGGTGTCCAATCCCAACTTAACGATTTCGTCTGCCGCCCGATCAACGGTGCTTGATATAATGCGCAATGATCCTATTCTGATGAGTCGTCCAGTTCTTGATCTATTTGCGGGGGAGCAGAAGGACGTCCAATCCGCAGTTATGACACTTGATGCCTTCCTTCACGTTCAAGGAGTCTTGCCGTATCCCATGTCGCACTTTTTATTCAACAACTTGGCTGGATTTTTGAAATGGGCAAGTCGTCAAATTGAAGAAGCAAACGCCTTGCAAGATTTTGCTCATGCTATTCCTATCTTGACACGCCTTGTCACGCAAGTTAGTGGCTTGTCTGTACGTGACATCCGACGAGCGAAGATCGAGCCTTTCCTCATCCCTTCAGGATCCCTCTGGTTTTCCTCTTCCAGCCCTCATGGGCCTATGTTCCCTCGAAATCTTGCGTCCTGCAGTAGTCCATTTGAGAATTTGCCATCTGATCTGGTGTCAATCATGATTATCCGTATGTCGCAAAACATGCTTCTCTTAGCAATGTTGAAGAGGAATCGGCATGATGTACAGCTCGTCAGAAAAAGAATGTCACGGCTAGAGCTTCCGAACATCACTACGGTTGATCAATCTCCCTTGGAACTAATGAATTTCGTGCCTTTCGGAGGAAAAAAGGAACAAGTCAGCCCCAACCTGATAGGATTATCCATTATGCTTTCTCGCAGTTATGTCCTGCTTGTTGCGCAAGTTTTCCGCGTCATGTCACGTCATCTGAACGACCGTAACGAATTAGCTGTCCTTGTTGATGGGTTAAATCGGATTCTCTTAGCACATGGCGATGATATTGGCATTGTCAGTCAAGTCATCATAGGTGGGTCATTCTTTGCCAGAAGATTGGCCTCTCCTGAATGAGTTTTACAGCTTTAATGGTCGCTAGCACTCGGTTTCGTCGGCTCTTCACTTCGGGTGGTGGTTACGCCCTCTTCATGCCACTGCTTCTCAAGGTCTACACGGAATCTCAGGGCCATCCAGGTATCAAATTGGCTATAGAGTACGGAGTGAATCGTTTCTACGCCATTCACCAAGAGTCCTTTGTCTTTCAGACACTGGATATATTAGCTCATGTCACCGCCTTGCCCCACATTGATGTTGAGCCGCTCGTGAAGAGTATATACAACCTATTCTTTGCTCTACGACAGGGCGTACTGCCTTCGACGCCGGATGCAGCTGGCATTCACAATACGAACAAAATTCAGGAACGGGAGGCTCTCATCATGAATACTGCAGAAGAAAAGCCTCAAACATTTTTGACCCTCTTAAGAAGAAATCAAACCATTGGTGAGAACCAGCATCTTGTCCTTGAATTGCCGGAGGAGTACGAACCCAGTCGGCTTGGCATGGAGGATTTCGTCCGCCTCTTCCTCACCGTCATTGCTCAAGATTCTTCCATCATCCGAGCCGAACAATTTCTGCGTCTCTTACGTATCTTGACTCCACACTTGTACCACGCCTCTTCGAACGCCAGAGCAATCTTACAGGGTGGAATTGATGCTTTAGCCATTCTTCTTATGAAAACCTCTATCAAGCTAAAAACCTCCGAATCGAGCGAAGACAGACACTCTCCCTTGTCAGAAAGAATACTGGAAAATCGATTACGTGAGAAGTCGCGATCGGAAAGCAACATCATGACCATGCGATTGGACTTTCTAGCATTAATCATTTCTTTCGTTCGTGCTGGCGGTTTACTCTCCGCGGGTGCTATGCTCCGCACGACTGAACTAATCAGAACGATGCTAAAAGAAGTTCCTATGGATATCAATCGTGGTATTTCCAACTTCATACCAAATTTCATCCGTGCTTCATTTATGCGGGAAAGCCCGCCACCTCTCAAAATTATCGTGGCATTTTTGGAAGAGCTGTCCCCTCTCATCACTAATTACAACCCCGTTGTGGATTTTTCGAGCACGTTCTATACCATCTCGGAACTCGTGGCTAAGTCAACCTATTCCGGTCAACCTCAATTTTCACGTGCTGTGGTCTCATGCATATGCACG
Organism: Termitomyces sp. DKA19; assembly: GCA_018851325.1. Classification (NCBI taxonomy): domain Eukaryota; kingdom Fungi; phylum Basidiomycota; class Agaricomycetes; order Agaricales; family Lyophyllaceae; genus Termitomyces; species Termitomyces sp. DKA19. Next base: position 8,427 of record JABCKS010025359.1, on the reverse strand, counting down.
CCTGCCTTATTGTCCTGCGAAATGGCGGGATCGTCAAACATTCTAATGTCTCTGCCCAGCCGCCTAAGCATCGTCACACTCATCGCACAGTGTATCTTCCTTCGTGGCGCCAATGTAGTCGCAGAAGTTGAGAAACGAACCCCTTCGTACGATTACCTTGCTGGAGTGGTGCTACCCCTTGTCTTCTCACTCAAAACAGAAGCAGTCCTCGACCAGGATGGCGCACTCGATACATGGCATCGAGATGCAATTGGAAATGCGTGGATTCGTTTATTGTCATTGATGATGTCTACATGCAGAACGACACCGCGTCCTTTGGGAACGTCCAGGTCCCAGGACAGGCACCGATCAAATGACTTGAAGCGATCTCCTCCTTCCTCTTTTCTCATCGCGTTGCAAATCATCAAAGTTATCCTAGTCCGTGTTGGTTCAGAGATATCCTCTCGCATTCCTGGTTTATGGCCCCGTATGAGGGCTTTTCTTGTCGACATCCTAGCAAATGGAAATGCCAAATTTGCTACCAATAACGGTGACGTATCTGCTTTGCCATCTCCCACGCATTCACCACGGCATAGCATCCATCTCGATCCGTTCCAATCCTCAGTCTCCAATGACTCCTTATCTCATGCATGCTCTTTCGCTTATCCCCGAATAATCGATTACTCCCTCTGGTCTTTCCTGGAATTTCTCTGCGTGCACCGTAATCCTTTGGTTCTTCAAATGAGACTCTTTGTGATGGAAAAACTCGTCGAGCTAGATCGGGATCTTCGACATCAACATCGTGATCCGCGCGGCCGGCGCATGTCATCATCCGTTTTTTCCAAGCCTCGAAGACATATTTCCGGGATGCCGTCTCGTACGTCTATTGGCTCATCTCCCCTCTTGAGTGCATCACATTCCTCCCCTCAACATTTATATCCGAATCATTCACTCGCTTCACTCGAAGGGGACAGGCAACCAGGTTATAACGTCCTTTCATCTCCTCATAACATTCGGGGTCCAAAAATTATCCATCTTGGTCCAATTTCCGCCTTTGGACGTACCCTTTCTCCTGGCGGCGGTGGAAAGGAACTCACCGGAATGGTGAATGCGACTAGGATCAAGTCGGTAGCACTCGCTCGCGCCACGTATAAGAGAATACGGACAGTCCAGAAATTTATGGGATATCAACACTTGTTACCAATGCCACGGAACCAAGGGGTTGACGGTGACGATATGATTACGACAACATGGACCCAGAAGGAGGTCTTGAATGCTATCAGAAGGGAAACGGATGAGCTGTTAAAAGGGTTCGAGGAGTCGGAGCCAAGTTTGGAGGAAGATGGGCCTGTGGACCCGCCACCAATGGGACCGCCGTAACGAGGCAATCATTGATCACTTCATTTCTGCATGTTGCTGGCTTATACCTTTATTGCTATCCGCGCTTTCGTACAAGCTATCGTATACATATCTACCGTCACATACAACCTGTTGCACCTGATGTATCAATTATCGTGGCCTCTTTCCTGGATCGTTCTATTTAGACTTCGGTCAATAAACTACGCAAAAGGTATCGCTGTGGAGAAGTTTATGGAACGAACGGAAGAGAGCTGGATAACGAGCCCATAATGCGTCTTGAAAGCGTCATCTCGAATCTGTCGAGATTATAGGTGCCAGTTAGTGCACACAACCAACCTCTTTCAACTCGCTAGGTGATGACACCATTCTGTCTCACGTGATAGCCATATTATTTTCGCTCCCTGGACGTCTCGTATTCTTATCTACTGAATACGAGACTCCAGGTATGTACGGATGATACCTTTAAATATATCTACTGAATACGGGACTCCAGTGTGACGAACTCTAAGCCTAGTTCCTACCTCGAACCTTTTTTTTTTTTGATTTTATCCATTAACCGCTGAGGCTGTGCCCTATGTCGGAGTCTACCATGTACTTAAAACTCTACGTATATATCCTGTCTTTGCATGTGTTCCCTGTTCACTGGATCCCGCTTGCGCACTCTCCTTTGGTGTTTCGCCCGGAATCGGGCTGGTGACCATATTATGCCTCTGCGAGGCGAATCCAAGAGAATAAAAATGTGGATTAGTGTGTGTTGTATAGTAGGGAGTCTCTGGTGTTCCTCTTCTTCCTCCTTGGTTTGGTCCCCTCAGTTGGCTCTGTAATTGTCAGGTCTCCGTATGGTCTCTCAAATTGCTTTGTTGCATGGATGTATTGGAACAGTGGTTTCACGTTGTCTGGATTGTTTAGCAGCACCTCTAGTGTGCATGTTGCTGACCAAATTGCTTTGTGCAACCCTCTCTTTTGCTGTGTATATGCTTTGCACTTGATCAAGAAGTGTGTGACCATTTCGTTGCCCTGCTGGCAGGCATTGCACCTTGGTGATTTGGCATTTGCTATCTTGTACAGGTACTGGTTTAGTGGGCAATGTCCCATTTGCAGTTGGACTAGTAGGGATGCCTGCCTTCTTGGGATTCCTGTGAGGTATTGGATGATGCTTGACATCTTTGGCATGCTTGGTTCAATGGCTCTGATTCTCTCAAATCTCAGCAACTGTTGTATTTTGTCCTCTGCCTTGGCCCTCCACCTTTTCTTGTGCTTGGCTATGATGGCTGCTTTCAATGCTTTCAAGAGCTTGCATAGTCTTGGAAGCCCCCCAGGTCTGTCTCTTTGCTCTCTGCTGCTCTCTTTGCTTCTCTGTCTGTGTGCTCATTGCCTGGGATGCCTGCATGTCTGGGCATCCAGTAGATCTTTAGCTTAATGTTCCTCTTGATTTATCTGACTCTCTGGATTCCATCTAACACTTTATCCACCAAGTACCTTGCCATTCCCCTTCCTGTTGCCTGCAGTGCCTTTATTCCTCCTTGGTTGTTAGTGCCTAGTGTTGCCTCACATATCCTTTCCCTCCTTCTCATTTCCCTTCTGAGTAGTTCCAGTCCTAATGCCTGTCCAACACATTCCCCCTCAAAGACCATATGCCTCTTGTTGCTCCCTAAGCATTTCCTCAAAACCTTCACTCCCTCTTGGAAGCCTCTGTACAACACTGCTGCCACTCCAATTTTTCCTTTGTAGCCTGATCCATCTGTGTATATTTGTACATCTGCTTCATTCCTTGCCTCTTGTTGTTTTGCCTCCTCTACTTCCTCATCAATTGCCATTGACTTAGATTGTCAGTCACTTTGCTAGTCATGTTTTCTCCCCTTTCCTCCCCTCTTTCTCCTTCTAGCTTGAGAATCCCATTTCCACAAACTTCCTGACCTCATATATTGAGAAATGTTCATTTACTTATGCCTCTGCCCCTCCTCTCCTCCCCATCATATCCTGCACCTTTCTTGCTGCTGTCTCCATGCAATTATCTTCTGCTACTATATATGCATCATCCACAAATGAAGCTGCTAGTTTGCCCTTGTCTAGTCATACATCTTTGATCTGCTCAGCATTATAGAAATTATAGCAGATCCCTAATTTATTGCAGCCCTGGTCCAGTCCACTGTCCACTGGTATCATATGCAAGGCATAGTCATCAAAGGCTATCACTATCTTCCTTCCCCTCCATTTGTTCTTGGACCACTCCACTACTTTGCTTGGCACTTCCCTCTTCTTCATGTTGTGGGCTAAAACTTCTGGTACTGTGTTGGAAAAAGCCCCCTTTACATCTATGAAGATCACTGCTACTTCCTTCCCTTTTTGCCATACATTTTTGATGAATGTAACCAACATGTGTAGTGAGTCTGTCATGGACCTGCCTGGTCTTCCCCCAAATTGATATTTTAGTAGCAGATTTGCCTTCTTCACCAGGTATGCCAGCCTAGTTTTAATGCATGATAATAGAACTTTTGCTATAGTGTCCAGTAGGGCTATTAGCCTGTATGGGTTGGGGCTACTATAGTCATCCCTCCCTGGTTTATATAACACCACTGTCTTGAATGTTTTCCATTGCTTAGGGTATACTTTGTATGTAAATGTTGCTCTAAATATTGGCCCTAAGTACTGAACAAGTGTGTACTACATCTTCTTCAGCATGATGTTTGGGATTCTGCTTAGTCCTGGGGCTTTGTAAGGGTATAGCTTATCAATTGCTATATGTATTTCCCTGTTCAAAATTGGTGGCCATGAAAAGGCTTTCACTGAGTACTTATAGTCCCTCACTATGCCCAGGTTGTGCAGTGTACTATAAAAGAATGCCCAGTGAAAAGCTCTTACCTTCTCCCTGTTTTCCTCTATCTCCACTGTCCTTTCTCCCACCCTCTCTTTTAACACTGGCATCCTTGTCCTCCCCCCATCTGACAGTACTGCAGTTAGAAAATTTTTTGCATTCCATATACTCTTTGTATTAATGCTTACTATCTACTTTTCCCAGTGCCTCCTCCTCTTAGTATCTTTGATTTTTTGTTTGTAGTTATTTTGTATACTTTGGAATCTGTCATGTGCTGGATAGTTCCTGATGTTCATGGCCCTTGCTAACTCCCTTCCTATTGCCCTTGTTCTTGCTCTCATTGCTGTTAGTTCTCCTGTCCACCACCTCTTTACATATGGTGTTTCCCTCCTCCTTGGTGCTACCTCCTCTACTGCCCCCTACAATGCCTTCACCACTTCTTCCAGCCTCCTCTTCACATCTTCCACTCTCTCTATCTCATCCATAGCAACCCCCTCTAACCTCTTTCCAAGCTCCATCTTGAACACTCCCCACTCCACTTTTCTAAAGTTCCATTCTTTTGCTTCCTTACTTGTTGCTGTAGAGTAACAAATAACAGTAAGTCCTCAGTCACTCTGAAAATGTTTAATATGACTGATACATTGACCTGTAGAGTAACAAAAAACAGTAAGTCTACAAGTATACATAAGTAAGGATATTTTGTGAGTAATAATAGTCCTGCTCACCCTCAGTCACTCCAAAGATGTTTAAGACAACTGAAGGCTACAGTTTTGTGTATATAAGTATATATACTGTGAAAATAAAGTTTCCTCAAAGAATAGTAAACATTGCAGAGGAGAAAATACAAGGCTCACAGTGGTGATGCCTCAATAAGAAAATGATGATATAGAAAGAAAATGATTAGACTTGTTTTTCTGAGATGTGTCTGGCACATCTCTCCTAATACTCCCTTAGATGTGTGGAATGCATGGCAGGGTTCAAACCTAGCTTGACAGGAGGTATTCATGCTAGGCTCAGAGTAGCACTTTGGTGAAGATGTTGACAATGTTCTCAGTAGACACCACTAGTTATATTTTAATGTCTCTGTTTTGTACTTATTTGCAAATATAATGGTGGTGTATGTTGATGTGCTTTGCATGTAAGTGTCTCTTTGTTGACTCAGCTAATGCAATAGAAGAACAATTGTCAGCATTTAGTAGGATACCAAGTAGTTGAGGTAAGTCAACCTCTGCCAGGAAGTTGTACATTCATAGCCCTTTCTGGGCTCCTTGGATAAGTGTCATATACTTGGTCTTGGTTATAGATAGCACTACAGTATTTTGGCATTTGGAACTCTATAAAACTGCTCCCCCAGCCATCATGAAGACATAGCCATTAGTTGACCTTCTGGTGTTGAGATCTCTGCCAAAATCAGTGTTGACATATCCAATGGGTTTGAGCAAGCCACTGACAGTTTGGGTGTATGTAATGCAATAGTCTAGAGATCCTTTGATATATTCCAGTATGTGTATGAGCACATTCCAGTGGGCTGGTCCAGGGTTTGATTGGAAATGAGCTAGAGTTCTGACAGAAAACAACAAGTCTGGTCAAGTGGCTACCTGTGCCCACATTAGTGATCCAAGGAGTTGATGGTATGGTTTGTTGGCCATGAATATTCTGTCTGCTTCTGTCTATGGTGCCATGTCTTTGATGAGTTATATATCAGCAGGTAGAGTGTGAAATGGGTGTTGCAGTTCTAGGTATTAGTGATAGTATGCTCTTCATTTGTCACTCTTATTTGTATGCAGCTGTCCACTTGAGAGGTTTGGTATCCAAGATTGTGGTATACACCATCTAGGGCATACCACCAATTCCTTCCTCCCTGCATCATCCTATATATAGTTTTTAACAGCTGACAGACCTTTTCCTCTCCCCCCCCCTTAAAAACTAGGCAGTAACTACATATAAACCATGTGTTTAGAGACACTATTCAGATAAGCCAAAACAAAATTGACCTGCCAGATGTGGAGGCCCAGTTGCACCACAATCACTGCCAAAAACCTCAGGGACTCCAGCCTGACAACTGCTATGTACATCTCATCAAAATCTTCACCCATCACCTGTAAAAAACCCTTTGCCACCAGCTGTGCCTTCCTCCTCACTATATTCCTATCTTCATCATACTTGTTAGCATATACCCACTGGCACCTGATGATTTTCTTCCCCTCTAGCACTTCCTTTTATGGGACAAGTTTGAAAACCTTCTACTCCCTCAAGACCTTTAACTCTTGCTCAATTGCCAGTACTCAGAGGTTGGTACACCTCATCACTTCTCTGTAATGTTTAGGTATGTGATCATCATCCTCTAGGATGTCTGTATTGTCTAAGGTAGCAAGGAATACAAAGGCATCTTCTGCAAGATAAGATAATGGAGGGATATCATTGCTTTCTGTATGGGACTTGGCTGTGATATAGTCAGATCAATGGAGAGAGTATGGTACTGCCACTATAGGCACCTCAGCAGTTGTCAACTCTGCATCAGGTACTAGTAGTCTGATGTTGGAGGGATCTGTCTTGGCTGCCACAGTAGGGTGTAGGAGTTCATTGATAGGGCATATGTGTAGTGCAATGGGCTGGCATAGAGTAAAGACTCCAAAAGTGGTGGGATTGGTTGTTGGTGCCTGATCTGTCAGCAATTCATCCAGATCATCACTTACCATTATGAGACCAATGGCCAGCCCCCTCTTTAAAGATCATGTCTTGCAATGTCATAATAGTGCAAGTGCTGCAGTCATACAAACAGTTACCATTGTTACAGTAACCTACAAAGGTATACTTGAAAGACCTTGGGTCAAGCTTTGACTTACCAGCTCCTCAGGAACCTTTGCAAAACCAACACAGCCAAAAGGATGGAGGAATTTGACTCCTTGGTGTTTTCCTGTCCAGCCTTCCTCTAGCACTAGATCTAAATGGAAAGACAATGGGATGAGGTTTCAAGTGATGATCTGCACTGCTGCTACTTCTGCCCACAGGCCTTTTGAAAGACCACTCTCAGCTAGGAGGCATCAAATGCCTTCAATTACAGTATATATGCTCTTTTCAGCAGGTCCATTCTGTGAGTGAGTATATAGCACCATGACATTCATGTATATTCTGCTAGCTGCACAGTAAGCAATCCAGTTGCTATTTATTCACTCATACCCAGCATTGATCCTAACCATTTGCAGTTTTTATCCTGTCTGTCTCTCTGCATCAATATAATATATTTTAAAGGCTGTTAGTGTCAATTCTATATCCTTCCTCAATAAGAAGTACCCTGCCAGTCAAGAAGTATTACCATCTACTGTAAGCATCATATACAATGTTCCCCCAAGTGACATTACTGATGCTGGTCTATACAAGTCTATGTGGACACATTGATTTGGCTTGGTTTCAGTTTTAACCTCACCATTGTAATACCTTGCAGCATGTTTACCATACATGCAGTCCTTGCAAAAACCCTTTGCATCTTTATCCCCCTTTATTATCAGACCATCAACTAGGGCCTTGCTTGCTAAAGCATGGATACATTTTATGCCTGCATGGCCAAAACATTTATGCTAGAGGTCAATTTCAGCTGGGCATGAGAGTGGGGCTGTAACCATGATCTGTGTAACCTTGTTGGCTGTGGTGTCAAAAGCAGCAAGAAAGTACATTCTCCTCTCTTGATTACCAACAAGGACTTCCCTCCCTGATGCATTGCAAAAGATAGCTTTACCACTAGTAAAGGTGACTGTAAAACCTACATTGTCAAACTTCTCCATGAAGATAAGATTTGCAACAAGGTCCAGTGTATACAGGGCCTTCTGGAAAACCAGCTCCAATGTTTCTGAGGCAGTCTGAATAGTCTTCTGCACCATAACCTGTCTCACAATGCAAAAAGCCCCTCCTACAGGGGCAGACTGTCCCTTCCAAGGTGCACTCAGCTCCCCATACTCAGAGAATATGCTCTTCTTGACATAATAGTGATTGCTGGCTCCAGAATCTGTATATGTTGAAACTGTGCCATATGCCTAAAGGACATACAGGTTGATAAGACCCATTTGTTGCTAAGTACCATTAACAACATCTCTGCCAATCTTATCTGCACAGCATATGACTTGGGAACATGGCATGAGAACAGCTTGATCTTTGATGTTTTATCAATTCCTGCAGATCACAAACAAGTTATGAGTGGTCTGGATCCAAGGTCTGGAACAAGGTAGCCTTTTATATGAGACCTTAGCAATCACAAGACTTTTGGGATCACAAGCTTC
>JABCKS010025357.1:0-17369 GCA_018851325.1 Termitomyces sp. DKA19 | reverse complement strand
GACATTTCTAGATACAACTTTTGTATCAGGCTGAGTACTATATGCAATATGGAATAAAGCCTACAGTTAGGAGAATCAGTAAGTAGCATGGCACATAATGCTACAGAATACATGCCCAACTCAGCAGACTAGGTAAGAAATTGCCAAGATCATGCTCAAGATAGCAGCACATCTAATAACACCACTGCCCTGACAGTAGTTCCCTTGTTGACAGCTTTGGCAGATAATAGCAATTCCACCCTAGCAGAATCCTTGCTCACAGAATTGAGTACAGAGACTGGATCTGTGGTGGACCTAGAGAAAACTGCTGTAAATAAGGACAATCAGTCCAATAGTTTGAAAGAAGAGGAGGTAGTAGCAGACAATGTATACACTACTCTTAGAACCTATAATGCAAACCTGCAGGAAAGTATCAGTGTGATACATGAAACATCTTGTCAATGGATGAGAAAGGAAACTACAGAAAGAAATGATTTATCAAAAGAACAGTCAGAATTAGTGGAACACACAATGAGAAACATAATGGAAGTGCAAAGGGACCTAGTGGAAAGTTGAAACTGCACTATAAATACAAGAAGAGAATAGCATTTGGAGGATGAAACTAGGCCCCCAAAGACCAAAGGGAAGGGGCTGGAACTCCAGGAGTGGGAGGAGGCAAACCTATCAGGGAAAGACCTGAATCCAGAAATATAACAACAAATCCTAAATGAATGCCAGATGAGTTGGGAACTCCATACTCTGCAATTGACTAGAAGATGAAACTAGGCCCCTAAAGACCAAAGGGAACGGGCCAGAACCCCAGGAGTGGAAGGAGGCAACTCTATCAGGGAAAGACCTAAATCCAGAAATACAACAACAAATCCTAAATGAATGCCAGATGAGTTGGGAACTCCATACTCTGCAATTACCTATAGAATGCAACAATCAGACAACTAACAAGGAGGTGGATCCTAACCCAACCTGCAAGGAACTCCATGAAAGAGTGCACTTGAAGAAAAGAATGGAGATTGAGATCCATGAATTACAAGACAAATTAAGAAAAGAATACAAGAGAAACCATCAACCCAGGAGCATAAGATCTGAACCTATATCTGAGGAGCTTCAAGACATGATAACCAAGGTTACTCACTGGGTTCAGAGCACAGAACACCCTAAATCAAAAGAGAACATCTCTAAGAAGTCAAAACTAGTAAATCAAGTCACTAAAAACAGTGCCCTGAGCCATACCTTTGACAGGATGCAAGAGGAAAAAGGGTCAAGCCCTTCAGAATCTTCCTCAGAATCTTCAGACTTGTGTAGTATCTACAGTTCAGATGAAGAAAGCTCCTGTGCCCCCACCAATAGCAGTGACCTTGACTCTGTTACTTTCAATTCCTCATCTGAGTTAGTTGAAAGAAGAAAAAATAAATCTAAAAAGAAAGTGTCATCAAGGGGACAAGCATCTAGAAAAAAGTCCAAAAAAGTACCAAGATCCCTGATCAAGCCTACTCCTCCAACTAAATATGCCAGAACTCCAGACTTATAGGCATTCCTACAATTCATAATGCACTGCACCTCATATGTCAAATATGGCTTAGTACAGAAGGAAAGATAAATGCTGGTAGTGTTGGAATTCTTGACAGGAAGGGCATGAACCTTTTACTCATGGGAAACCCTCACATACTTCCAAAAAGTGGACTCTAGAAAGATTTTTCAAAGAATTATTTAATGACTGCTTTCCAATTAATTATCAAAATAAGCAATGTAATAAGTTACAGCACTTACATCAAGGAAAACTGTCAGTTTGTGACTATATTGGGAAACTCCAAGAACTTTTCACTATTGTAAGATTGACTAATAAAAAAGAGAAAGTCATAAAGCTGTTCAATGGCTTCCATGTCTCTATCCAGAAAGAGTTATATTGTATGGAACTGAACTCAGAAACCTCCAAATGGAAAAGGGTAGTTTCCAAAGCTGAATTTGTCAAAATGGCAGAAGCAGTGGATCTTGAGTTTGGAGATTGAACAGCAAAACCTGGCAAGGATCATGAGCAGAATACCAGTGGCTATAAGCAATACAGAGACAATAAAGAGAAGAGTTTCAATCTCCCTTAAGTCAACCTTGACACTGTATGATTTTATGCTAGGAGGTTTTCCTGAGTTAGATAACTAAGCTGTCTTTTTTCTTAAACAATTCCAGGACATATGACCAGTTTCCCCACAGTGAAAACACTTATTATAGGCACAATACTCAGCCTCCTCTCTTTTTGTCAGCTGCTTACATTCCTCCCTTTTTTGGGACTTCTGCCTCTCTTTTATGGTTCCACCACCATCTTAACTTCAGGAGGTCCTCTGCTTGGCAAAGTATGCTGCCAGATAGTTAGTCTTTTTTCCAAAGCTAGATGGAGATTTGCTTCTCCTTCTTTTTGAGTTATTCTAACTGAATGCCTCAAAGAGGAGGCACTTGGCTAGACAACCAGAGAGGTATATGTTGGTATGGCAGGGATCCTGGAAGTTAAGGATGAAGGATCAGAAGGGATAGAAAAAAGCCTATTATAAGACTTACCCAGTTTAGAGAAAAGCATATAGAAAAACACTCAAGACAAATGGGAGAGCCCTAGATTTGAGTCAACCTTGTAGAAAAAGGAACATGATAGGAGCAAGGTTCCATTTAGCCTAGTGATGTGCTCCTATGCTGCCTAGCTGCCATGCAGGAAACCAAAAGGAAGACCTAGAGTGCACTGGCAACTAGATAGGGTAGTTGGCAATAGGATATGTATGAGGGCAAGTTGGTAATTGTCCCAGAGAACAAGAGCTGTAAAGAGTAGGGTGAGAAAGGGGTGCAAGTGAAAAGAGTCATTAACATCAGCCTAAGTTGCTAAACACTAACAGTATGTCACTAAGTCACTAAATGAAAAATGGAATAGGAATAGAGGGGAAGGTGGTATGTGATATGAATGTAGGTAAGGTAAACAAAAGTTGCTAAAGTATGAAAGGGGCTAAGCACAAGTTGCTGGGTAAACAATTGCTAAAAAGATGTCACTAAGGTCAGTAAAGGCCTAGCAACAAGGAAGGAATAGGGCAAGAATGTAAGTAAAATGGGAAAGAACTTGGGGGACACATGAGACTAGTTGCTAGCTGTAGTTACTAACATTGCTGAGACACTATAACACTAAGGCACCCATACTTGGTACCATGCTAAATTGATGATGAGGTTGCTAAGGCTTGTTGCTAAGCTGTTAATAATAGCAAGGGTAAACAAGAATAAGCTCTGAAGCTGAGGGAGATACTGAGAGCCAAGTACTTGGGGTTGCTCTGTCCATTTCTTTGTTGTTTTCTAGGTATGTACAGGGAGTATTTATACTGTTTGTAAGTAATATATCCTAAAAAGAAAGATGGTTACTGTAGGTAATGGTGTCTGCCAAAATGCATACTTGGTGTCAGGATAGTAACCAAATGTATGTATTCAATGTCAAAAAGTGCATACTATGTGTCAGAATGAAAATAAAGAGCATACCAAACATCAGTATCTGAAGTGTAGATGCTGTTCAAGTATGTTAGTAATTGGGACAAGAAAAATAAAAGGTCCAAGAAGTTATATATCTATATGTTCATTTTGAAAGCAAAGTGCCTATGTTGCTAGAAATTGTCACTAGCAAACATCATTAAGGAGGCTTTTGGTAAGGTTGTTCTAGATGCATAGTCTAGGCTCCATGTGATAAATGCTCATGATCCAAAAAAAAAATCCCATGGTCACTAAGGTCTTATGCAAAATCTCATGCTGATCCCCAGGTCATGTACTATCCAGATAAGATAGTTGGAAATATTGGTAACTGTACTCAGCAACAGATGGGTCTTATCATCCTCCCCTATGCTGAAATCTTGACTGTCCTTAGTCAACTAAGTCCCATGATTGCTTGAATGGTCTGCATATAGAAAAGAAAAAGTGCATAAAAGCCTAGTGATTAGCTGAACTTCAACCCAGTTCTCCCCACTTCCCTTCTCTACTTCTCTCTCGGTACCTCATCTCAAACTTATCACTATGGCCTCCACCCTCACCAATCAGATTGACAAATGTGCTATGGCTGAGATTTTTCTGGGAAAGGCTAGCCATCTTTTAGTAACTGCCCACCAATAGTTAGCAACAAATCCTCATGGCATGGCCACTACTATCATCAAGATGTGGCTTCACTAGTTTGAGACTGCTGGTAGTAGACTAGACTGACTGGAGCTAGCAGATGTAGACTGGGAGTGTTGGGCTCTTTATAAGTAATTTAAAGGGGAAGAATGGATGGAAGTTTTTGCTAAGCATTTTGTAAGTTCCCTCTGTTCCTTTTCCCTGTTTTCACTAACAAGTGTCACTAGGTTCCCCCTCCTACTTCCCTCAAATATTTACTGGAAGACCTGGAGACCAAAATGACAGTAAGTGCTAGCAGTGTTGCTTGAATCTAGTGGCATTGCTAAGGTATTCTTCAGTTGTTTGACAAGTTATCCACTAATGACCAATTTTTCTTTTAGCACCCACCATGTGAGCTGGCAATAACAATGGGTACAAGCTGTAGCAAGGGTTATGGGGTTGATAAGAAAGCTGGCTCCTTCACTCCCAAGCATATAGTTGGTGGCATTGCCAAGACACTAAAAGACTCCCAAGGGAAAAGGTAAGGCAAGAGAGGAGGATGATGAGGAATTTGAGGTAAGTCTTTACTTATTTGCTAGTGCTTAGCAACATTTGCTAACTTATCAATAGAAACCCATTCAAGACTCCTTCACTAATAAGGAACTCATGGAACTTCTTTGTTGGTGGAAGGCCTCTACAGTGGTGGATAGTGGAATGGAGGCTGGAGTAGCCTTAGCAAAGGTGAAGGGGAAGATAATAGTGTTGCCAGTGGAGCATCAGGAGTTCAGGGCAGAACAAGGAGTGGTAAGTTTTCTTTTGCTTTTCACTAGAACATTGCTAACTTCTCCCAGTGTGACTATTGCTGGTCAGAGAATGATTCTGAAGGCTGCTGGTACCCCGCTGGTACCCAACCCTGCTATTACTATGATAGTATAAGAAAGGGTTGCTCCTATCATGGACAATTGTCAAGGAGTTGCAGAGGCTGTTTTGTTGCTATGATAGTAACTAGAGCCACCCTTGTCTGTCAAGCTAAGGAGTTTGTGAGGAGGCAAAGGGAGTTAGTGACTATGGGACACCCCATCCAGATTAAGCATTCAAGCTTGAATCTGCCAATCAAACAGGACAAGACAACAGTTAGAGGTTGAATTGTCACTAGGGGCAAGTGTTCTCAAAAGAGTTGGGGCATTGTCAAGAGCAAGGTTAGCAGAAGTAGCAATAAAGAACCCCTAGCTTGTACCAAGCAACAACAAGTTACCACTAGCATCATAGAGTCCAAGGATGATGTTGAAATGTGGCTGGTGACACCTGTAGCAGAGGCTAAAGTGGCAACTATTTTGGAGAAGACTGGCTTAGTGGCAAGGGAGCTAGAAAAGGGTACTGGTGGAGTAACAGTTGAGGAGGAGATGGTAGAAAAGGATGATGAAGAGGAATGGGGTGGGGTAGAGGTAAATGAGGAGGTTGAGGTTGATAAGGAAGAGGCAGATGATGAGGTTGTGGTAGAGGTAGTGGAAGCTCTGGCCCCAGTGAGTTTTGAAGTTCCTTCTGTTGCTATTAATTTCACTAACAATGATGTCACTAGATGCTTCATGTTCCAGGCCCCTTGAGGGAGGTTGGTGACAACAATCTGGGGTGGCTGGGTAAAGACCTAGCTTTACCAGAGCCATTGATGCCTGTCTCCTTACTGTGAAGGTTCAAAGGGAGGGCAGCCAGGCTAAAGCAATGTTTCCAGCAATCTCTGGACAAGGCCAGGGTGGCTCTGCTGGAGGCTTGTACCCAATACTCCATTGCTAAGTGATCATTGGCTACTCTGGAAAGCTATCAGTGGGACTGCCAGGCTTTCTTGGCCTGGCAGGAGGAGAACAGGATTAATGAAGGGAAGAAGGAAGAGGTTGGAGACATGCCTAGTAATAACACCAATCTCAACACCTAGTAACTGCCACTCCTTGTTTATACTTGTTGTACTCTTGTCATTTTTGCAGACTAGCCCCCTTAAGGGGCTTAATATCTTGCTGTATCATAATATAGACTGGCCCTTTTAAGAGGCTTTCAAAATGTAACATAATAAACTGAAGTCAGAAGACAATTAAAACAATATAAGAAACAGAAGATAAATGAAATTGAATGGGGCTGAGGTTCAAGTAGAAAGGACAAAGACAGAATAATTGCTACACACTAGCAATTGTTGCTTGGCACTAGTGACAACATGGAGAAATGCTCAGTAAATCATCATGGTGTGAAAACCCCAAGGGTATGCTAGTCACTAGCAAAAAGTTGCTAAGCACAGCATCATAGCAAAAAATATCAAGAAGTAAAAGTCTGTGAAGTACTTAAATAACTAAGGAATGATATAAAAAGAGACAAAATGAAGGACTTAATGTTTTTGTATTGTAAGTGATGGTTTTTCTGACTGTATGATAAATGTATAAGTAGAATTTGAAATGAATGTTGCTACAGCTTAGTGAATGTTTTTTTTTTAGTTGTTGGTTTTGTTAGCAGTGTTGCTAACATCATCATTGTCTACTAGATCAGTTTGTTTGAGTTCATGTAAGTGGGAGGTATCAATGTCAAAAGTGTTGCTAGGCACTGATATGTGTTCTCTAGTGAAATATGGGATTAAGCAAAAGGCAGCTACTGGTCAATGCAAAACTGATCCATCTAATTCACAAAGGATGTAAGTGCCTCCACAGTTACAAGATATTACCATCAAAGGGCCTAAGTAATGAGGCCTTATCTTTTTGTTATAGGTCACCTTAATTCTAGTATTCCTCATCAATACAAGGTCACCAGTCTGAAAATTGTAGTTGCAGATTATAGTGGCATGTTCTGTTTCAAAACAAATAGTGGCTAAATGGCAAGCACTAAAGACAGTGTCATAGAGTTGCTTGAGATCTTCTTAGCAACATTGTAAATTGATTGCTTGGTAGGCTATAAGATTGGTAGAAGACAAAAGGGAATTTGGTGGTGGTTGCAAATATGTCACTTCAACAATGTTAGTGGGGAGAAGGGGATGGGTACTGGTAACAGCATAATAGGGGGAACAACCCATTTGCTTGTGCACTGTAACACATTCTGACCAAAAGACTGAATAACATGTAGTACTCCACCTAAATTGATCACCATCCACTACCTTGAAAAGAGCCTGATAAATGTCAAAGTGAGGTTACTTGACTATGCTGTTAGTGTGCTTGTTGTACCTGAATGTGGTGCAAGTTGTACTTCTTTGCTAAGTAGGCCACAACCTTCAGAATGGGAGTGCCATTGTCAGTAACAATTTTGCTAAGGGCCCCCCAGCAACAAATGATATCCTCATATAACTACTTGGCAATGGCATCACTATTTTCCCTGGCAAGCATATGGAACTTGGGATAATGTATTAACAAACAATATCCTTGGATGATATACTTGAATCTATTGAAAGATGGCATGAATATGGTGTCAATGTATATCTTGCTGAACAAGGGTACTGGCATAGTGACAACTGGTGAGATGAGTACTTTTATTGTTTGGTGAATCTAGCAGATGTGGCATGTATAAATATACTATATGATATTGGCACTAACTTGGGGCTACCAAAAACATTCCAGTAAAGCTGAGTGGGTAGCAAAAAGTCCTCTATAGCTCAAGTCATCATGCATTGCTCACAAGATTTGTAAGTGGCGGTTGCTCAGAATAAACAACTTGTGGGCACCATCCCTATTTTGTCACTAAAGTTTACCATCTACAGTAAAGAAAATAGGGGCATTGGCATAGGCATTGTCACTAAAGTTGTCTGGCCTGACTAAATTGCTAAGCCACTTCTGAACTAAAGCAATACAAGTATTGCTAGTGATGGCCTTAGCGGAATGTGGCACATCACTATATATGGTAGTGGCATCATTCCATAGAGGCAGAAAATTGTCAGTAGTCACTAAATGTGGGGCTACTGTATCAAAAGTGTTGCTAGTGAATGTTGCTAAGGGCTGGTACTCAAGGACTGGGAGCATTGATTATGAAACTGAAGAGATGTAACAAAGTAAAGAGAAGGGGAGCTGGACTTGGTAAATGAAGCTGTGTAGTCAATTAATCCAATCCTTATATACAGAGTTGTTGCTATTGTCAGGAAGAGGGTCACTAGACTGTAGCAGTCATTGCAAAAGTCCATCTGGGCTATGGAAGGTACCTTTAACATGCACAAGCTCAAAGTAGAACATCAAAATCACCATAATCCAGCAATTCATGCTAGTGGAGGGCTGAATGTCAGGGTTCTAAAGCATACCCTTGATGTAGCAAGCATTGACTTCAATGATGAGGTTTCTGACTCCTATAAGGTACATCCTTAAGGCCTGCAGAGCACAGTAGAGGCCATAGAGCTCAAGCTTAGGCTGACTGAATTGTGATTCTCTTTTGTTAAGTGTGATAGACCCAAAGCAATTGTAGCAACATTCTTTGTGGTTGTCACTACAGTACTGACAGAGGTGGTAGCCTATAGCAATGTATGACATATCAACTGCTAAGATGACAGGGTCAGATGATTCATAGTCAATGGGGACTGGGGGCTTAGTGTCTTTGAGAGCTTTAACAAGGTCTTGCTGGGCATTGACTTGGTCAGGACCAAACTTGAAAGGGACACTGGTATGTGTAAGTTTTGTTAAGTCATTAGTGCAGTGAGCAAAATTCTTAACAAGAATCCTAAGGACACCAACTGTGCCCAAAAAGGCTCTAACTTCAGATAGCAACTGGTAAGGACCCTATTGCTCAAACAAAGCTAAGTGACTTTTATCCAGAACTTGACCACTAGGCATGCAAAGGTGTCCCAAGATCTTGAACATTGGGGCACATAAGACAAGCTTGTGACCAGAAAAAGTACCACCACAGTACTTTATTTGCTGGAGAATCTGGTTAAGAAGCTCAAAGAACTTCCAAAGGGCTAAGCAAATATTTGGGTTAGCAGGATGCTTAGTAGGAATACTGTTAACAAGCTTCCAGTCTTTGGGACCCTTAGCATCAACATCATCAATAAAACTGAGTATGTTATGGGGGATCTTAGGCTGCAGGATGAAGGTAACATCATCATAGAAGATTGGTACTGAGTTGGTCCAACCCATCAGTAGGGTCACTAAATGGAGAGCACTAAATGGGGTCTGGAATGTCATTAGGTCACAGAAGGCTGGGTCAATTAGTCACTCATCATAACTGACAAAGAGATCTAGTGTTGCTTCACAAATTCATCCAGCAAAAGACTCAGCAACATGATCTGGAAAAGGGGGTACTCTAGAATGGCATATGGTGACACAATTTAGAGGCTCTAGACTATGTACAATTTGGAGCTTACCACTTTTCTTGAGGATATAAAACCAGCAGGATCAGTAAGCAGAGTTTGAGGGCTCATAGACACCAGCCTTAGTCTTGTCATGGATGATCTTGCATACCTCTTTCTCAAGTCCTGGGGGAATAGGGCAATTATGCTGAACCCAGGGGACATGGGGGATTGTCAGTATTCTGACTGGGGGAAAGAAATCAGAGTGAAAGCTTCCTTGTTCAGAGTCTTCCCAAGCAAAAGCCTTTTCCTGCTTAGTGACAAGGTTGACAAGGACATTCAGTTCATTGCTAGTGAGAAAGCCAGTATCATGGTCCTTAACAAATGTTGCTTATTAGTTGTTAGTGAATCACTGAGTTGGTATGAATGGGGGAGGGTTTGGATTGAGTGGCAGCATAGTTACTAGTGGATTGCCAAGGATTTGTCACTTGATTCTGAAATCTTTGCTAATGTGTCCAGCAACAGGTTTGATCTTCATAGTGACTGGCTTGTATTTCTTCTTCATCTGTACTCCTTTTCTTTTAGCAGGATTGTTAGTAATATACTGTGCAGGGAAAGGAAGATTAATGCAAGTAGGCACAATGTCCCATAATACTAGTGTTGAGGGGTAAAGTCTGTCCAAGAATCAAAGGATTAGAAATATCAGTAGAAACAAAATAAGACCAAGGAGGTAATGAAGAAGAGCAAAAATCACTAGTAGCATATAGGTAGGCCAAGGAAGAGTCCATATATATGCAAGATGTTGTAGATAAAATATTGTCATCCAAGTCACAAGAAGCTATACAAGTTGCTAGACCAGTTGAATGGTCATAGCTGATAATGGTTGCTAAGTTGTTAGTGTCATTGCTATTCTGATTGGTGCTGAAAGGACCAGGGCAGTTCTGTCTTGTAGCAAACCTTTTGACAATTGTTTCTTTTATATTTCCCACAGAGAAATGTTGGTATTGTTCATTGCATGCCTGTATTGGGATCAGTAACTGTAATTGTAGTCTTGATGTCACTAAGAGTATTGACCACACTTGTTAATATGTCAAAGGGGTGACCAAGGAGGATGTTGTAGATAGGGGACTGTAATACATGAATCTGGAGATATAGTGTCAAATTGCCAATAGTACAGGGTACATTCCTGGCAAGTCCTAGTGATCTATCCAATGTGCCATTAGCACTCTGCATATTCAAGATGATACTAGGATTGTAGGATAAGCTAAGATTGTTAGTGACTTCTGCTGACATGGAGATGATCTGGAAACCTCTATCCATGATGCATTCTATTTCTTCTCAATTGTTGATTAGTATTGTGATGGACCTTAGCAACTGTTAAAATTACTAGCTCCTCCCCAGGAGGTAGCAACTCAATGTAGGCCTCTACTGGATCAATTGAAGAGACCTTGGCCTGGTCCAAGGTGACTCTGTTAGCAGTACTGGTACTGGAACTTAGCAAAAACTGTGGCTCATCCATAGCAAATGTTGGTAATGCTTCTTCAAAGATGTCACTAGGATCCTGTACTATGTTAGCATTTGTTCCTGCTAGTTGCTTGGGTGTAATGGTGGTTCTAAGCTGATTTCTGATGTCTGGTGCCATAGAGCAGAGCTTGCCAACTGAAACTGTGACCTGGGTGCTTAAAACTCAATTGGATATGGCCTTCAATTGTTCAATATCATAGATGGGGGGCATAGTCCTGTAAGCAGCATTGTTATAGTAATCCAGAGTGGTGAAATTCCTGTTAGTGGGTGGTGTATAGCAAGCAGGGATTCTAGAAAACAGGTGTACTGGTGGCTAGGGAACAGGTTCAGTGGGCTTAGCAACCAGGGGCAAATCCTTAGTGACAGATCTTTCTGGTGCTTTGCCTTTGTCAACTGGCTTAGCAGTAGGAGTTGGTATATGGTCAGGGGAAGGGGTAATCACTGATGTGTTGCTAGTCACTGATGGAATGGGGGCCTTGTTGCTAGTGGTTTGGTAAGGAGCTTGGGGAACCTGTACACCATCAAACTTTTTGCTAGCTCATTACAGTAAAAAATAGCTCTTGTTCCAAGGCCTCAATACATTTGTCCTTTGTTAGCAATCTGCCAGTAGAAATGTCTGCTGTAGTACCTTGTGAATTAGCAACTGCTACATAGTCACTTGCTCTGAATCTGGGTTAGCATTGGATGAGAGTCTGCCAGTAATAATCTGTCCAGGGTTTATGCAGTGCCATTCCTCAATACAGTCCTTGTAAAGCTGTTTGCTAAAGTAATTCGGAATCATAGCACCAGACAGTAAGATAATCTTGCCTTCAGTATTTTGATGGATTTTACCCTGCTGGATCATATGTTCTAGCTGGATATAAGTGCCTTATACCATAGTATGACCAGTTTCACCACAGAAGTGGCAAGAGTTGTTGAACTGATTTTGCTGGTGGGGCTGACTGCTGTTAGTGAAAAGTGCTTCCAGGCATTCCAGGGTGCTAACAATTGCTGTGGTTATTTGCTAATTCAATAGCTTCTCATTTAGGGGCAGATGACAGTGTAGCAGAAGCAATAGCAGCAGTGCCAGAATGATACTGGGAGTGCTAGCAACAGACATGGCAGTAGCAGTAGACTTGGTGGTCACTGTGTCAGTACCCTTTAATACCCACTTTGCACCTTCAAAGACCTGCTCCACATCATAAGGATCTTCAGGGTGGTGATCAAGAAGTTGTGATTTTGAGCTGGTAGATGATTTTAGATCAAAATGATGTGGGGATACCTTGCTGGAATAAGTGATGTTCTTCATTTTGGTAAAGTTTGTCATTAGTGAGGATGAGGAGCCACCTAGCAATCTGTTGGAAATTCCAATAGTAGTTGGAAAATTGTCCTAATGTCACTGAACTGCTATTGAAGGTCTACTTGACAAGTTGCTTGAGATTGCCAAGTGTATACTGTGCACTAGCATCACCTCCAGGGTATAACCTAAGCACTGCTACTTTCCATTCCTGATATGTATAAGGCCAGGGAGCATTGTCACCAATTGCTAAGTTATCACTAAATTCCAGTAAGCCAAGCCAAGTTTCCACCATGTCATAAGAGATATAGCAAGCCACATATTCCTTTTTCTGGGTATCATCAGTGATACCACAGTCAGCAAAAAGATACTCTAATTCCTTGAAGTATTGAGGGAGCTCCCTAGAGTGGCTCTCATCCCATTTAGGAGCTGTTGTGTTGTTATGAGGGAGCATGCAAGCATGGCAAGCAACAGGATTGTTATTCATAGTGATTGTTGGTATTGTCAGTGGAAGGGGTACTTGTTGGTCTACTGGTAAAGCAGAAGTTGAGTGATTCTTGGGGAAGAAGACAGAAGAGTTGGTAGCTGATAGCAGTGATAATAGAGCACTAAGAAAGCTCTCTACAAATGCTCCTGGAAAGTCACTAAGAAGTTTGCTAATGTTGAGGAGGTTCCTAGCAGCCTCTAATTCATCTGCTAGTGGTCTGGGCTGGGTAGTTAATGAAGTACTAGGGGGTGTCAATAGTGAAGAGTTAGATAACTTGATAGTAGATTCCAAGTGAAATTTTGCCTAGGCCCTGGTTTCTGGCAGAATGATTACCTAAGTCCCTTGTAGTGGGCTCCAAAATGATGTGCTCCTATGTTGCCTAGCTGCTATGCAGAAAACCAAAAGGAAGACCTAGCTCAAGGAAGACCTAGCTCAAGGAAGACCTAGAGTGCACTGGCAACCAGATAGGGTAGTTGGCAATAGGATATATATGAGGGCAAGTTAGCAATTGTCCTAGAGAACAAGAGCTGTAAAGAGTAGGGTGAGAAAGGGGTGCAAGTGAAAGGAGTCATTAATGTCAGCCTAAGTTGCTAAACACTAATGGTATGTTGCTAAGTCACTAAATGAAAAATAGAATAGGAATAGAGGGGAAGGCAGTATATAATATAAATGTAGGTAAGGTAAATGAAAGTTGCTAAAGTATGAAAGGGGCTAAGTACAAGTCACCAGGTAAACAATTGCTAAGAAGATGTTGCTAAGGTCAGTAGAGGCCCAGCAATAAGGAAGGAATAGGGCAAGAATGACACTAAGGCACCCATACTTGGTACCATGCTAAATTGAGGATGAGGTTACTAAGGCTTGTTGCTAAGCTGTTAACAATGGCAAGGGTAAACAAGAATGAGCTCTGAAGCTGAGGGAGATACTGAGAGCCAAGTACTTGGAGTTGCTCTGTCCATTTCTTTGTTGTTTTCTAGGTATGTTGATGTGCTCCTATGCTACCTAGCTGCCATGCAGAAAACTGGAAGGGAGTACCTAGAGTGCACTGGCAACCAGATAGAGTAGCTGGCAGTAGAATGTGGGTGAGGGCAAGTTGGTAATTGTCCCAGAGAATGAGAGCTGAATATGGTGGAGTGCAAGTAAAAACAATTGCTAATGTTAGCCTAAGTCACTAAACACAAAATGGAATCAGAATGGAAGGTAAGGTAGTATGTGATGGTGATGTTGGTAAGGTAAATGGAAGTCACTAAGTGGGAAAGGGGTTAAGAACATGTTGCTAGGCAAATAACCACTAAGAAGGTATTGCTAAGGTAAGTAAAAACCTAGTGATAAGGAGGATATGGAAACAAGAATGTAAATCAAAAGGGGAGTAAACAAGGGGACACATAAGACTTGTCACTAGCTGTAGTTGCTAATGTCACTAAGACACTAACACACAAAGGGCACCTGTACTTGGTACCATGCTGAATCAATGATAAGTTTGCTAAGGCTTGTTGCTAAGCCATTAACAAGAGTAAGGATGAACAAGAATGAGTTCTGAGACAAAGAGGGATACTGAGGGGCAAGTACTTGGGGTTGCTCTACCTGGTTCTTTGTTGTTTTACTAGGTATGTACAGGGGGTATTTATACTGTTTGTAAGTAATGTAGCCTAAAAAGAAAGATGGTTACCACAGGTAATGGCATCTGCCAAAATGCATGCTGGGTGTCAAGATGGTAACCAAACATAAGTATCTGATGTCAAAAGGTGCATACTATGTGTCAGAATGAAAATAAAGAGCATACCAAATGTCAGTATCTGAAGTGTAGATGCCATCCAAGTATGTTAGTAATCAATAAAAATGAAGGGTCCAAGAAGTTACATGTTGATATGTTTCTTTTGAAAGCAAAGGGCCTATGTTGCTAGGGGTTATTGCTAACAAATGTTGCTAAGGGGGCTTTTGGTGAGGTTGTTCTAGGTACATGGTCTAGACTCCATGTGATAAATGCTCATGATCCAAAAAATTCCCATGATTGCTAAGGTCTCATGCAAATCTTGTGCTAATCTCCAGGTCCTGTGCTGTCCCAATAATTTAGTTGGAGATATCAGTAACTGTACTTAGTGACAAATAGGTCTTATCATCCTCCTCTATGCTGAAATCTTGACTGTCCTCAGTTAACCAAATCCTGTGGATCACTTGAATGGTCCACACATGGAAAAGGAAATATTCATAAAAGACTGGCACCTGGCTGAACTTCAACCCAGTTCCCCCCACTTCTCCTCTGCTTGATGACTCCAATCTTATCTTCAACCAATTGCCATAGCTTCCTTCATCTCCAATTCAATTGACAAATGCACCATGGCCAAAGTCTTCCTGGGGAAGGCCTAGCCTCTTTTAACAGCTGCCCACCAGCAATTGGCAATAAATCCTCATGGGGCAGTCACTGCTATCATCAAAACATGGCTTTGCTAGTTTGAGACTGCCAGTAGTGGACTTGACTGGCTGGAGCTAATGGAGGTAGATCAAGAGTATCAGGCTTTATACAAGAAGTACAAGGGGGAGCCTTGGATGCATGAGTTCAACAAGCATTTTGTAAGTAAATTTTTACTTTCCTTTAGTTTTAGTAGTTATTGATAATTTCACTACTGTCTTTTGTTAGGCTCCTCCTGTATCCTCCCTTAACTACTTCCTTGAAGACTTGGAGGCTGGTATGATGGTAAGTGATAGCAGTGTTGCCTGAGCTAGTGGCATCACTTAGGTATCTTTAGCTTTTCAAGGACTTGTCTCCTAATGACCAGTTTTTCTTTCAGCATCCACCATGCAAGCTGACAATAACGATGGGAGTGAGCTGTAGCAAAGGTCATAGTGACACTGGGGAGGCTGGCCCCTCCACTCCTAAACATGTCATTGGTGGTGTTACTAAGGAGTCAACAACATCGCCAAAGCAGCACAAGACTCCAAAAGGCAAAGGGAAAGCAAAGGAGGACAATGAGGGATTTGAGGTAAGTCTTTACTTATTCACTAGTGCTTAGCAACCCTTGCTAACTTGTTCATAGGAACCTGTTCAAGACTCCTTTACCAACAAGGAGCTCATTGGACTTCTTCATTGGTGAAAAACCTCCACAGTGGTGAATAGCAGGATAAAAGCAGGAGTGAGCTTAGCAAAGACAAAGGGGAAGATAATGGTGTTGCCAGTGGAGTGCCAAGCATTCATGGCAGAACAAGGAGCAGTAAGTTTTCTTTTTGCTTTTCACTAGAACATTGCTAACATCTTCCAGTGTGATTACTGCTGGTCTGAGAACAATCCCAAAAGCTGCTGGTACCCTACTGGCACCCAACCCTGCTATTGTTGTGATAGCTCAAGAAAGGGTTGCTCTTACCATAGACAATTGTTGAGGAGTTGTGGAGGTTGTTTTGTCACTACAATAGTGACTTGGGCTGCCCTTGTTTGCCAAGCCAGAGAGTTTGTAAGGAGGCAAAGGGAGTTAGCAGCTGCAGGGCATCCAATACAAATCAAGCATTTAAGCTTGAATCTTCCTATTGAGCAGGACAAGATGATGGTGAAAGGGTGGACAGTTGCTAAGAGCAAGCAACTTCAGAAGAGTCAGGAGGTTGTTGAGAGTGAGGTTAGTGGTAGTAGTGATGAAGAACCCTTGGCTCATTCCAAGCAACAATGGGTTACCACTAGTATAGCAGAGTTGGAGGAGGATGTGGACATGTGGCCAGCAACACCTGTGGCCAAGACAGAAGAAACAGCCAAGGAGCCTAAAGAGAGTACTGGCAAAGTGATGGTTAAGGAGGAAGTAGTGAAAGAGGATGAAGAAGAATGGGGTGGGGTTGAGGTGGTTGAGGAGGAGGGAGAGGCTGAGGCTAAGGATAAAGGCAAGGTAATGGCAATCCCAGTGCTAGTAAGTGGCTTCTGTTGCTAATGATTTTGCTAATAATTGTGTTGCTAGATGCTTTATACTTCTGCCCCCATGAGGGAAGTAGGTGACAATGATTTGGGGTGGCTGGGTAGAGACCTGGCACTACCCAGAGCCATTGATGTGGGCTTTGTTGCTATGGGGGTTCAAGGGGAGAGCTGCTGGTCTGGAGCAACACTTCTGGCAGTCTCTGGACAAGGCTAGGGTTGCCCTGCTGGAAGTATGCTCCTGTTATGCTGTTGCTAAGTGGTCTCTAGTCACCCTTGAGAGTTATCATTATGACTGCCAGGCTTTCTTGGCCTGGCAGGAGGAGAACAGTATCAGGGAAGGGGAGAGGGAGGAGCTGGAGGACTTGCCTAGCAATGATGCTGACCTCAATGTCTAGTGGCCTCTGCTCCCAAAAATTATTTTCTTGTCTTGTTGTATTACAGACTAACCCCCTTAAGGGGTTTCATATCCTTTTATACCATAGCCTAGACTGGCCCCCTTAAGGGGCTTTTGAAAAATGTAACATAGTGAATGCAAAGTCAAGCAAAAGTTAAGAAACAATAATAGAAGGTAAGTAAAACTAAGTGGGGTAGTAAGAAGAATTGTATGGGGTCTAAGATCAAGAAGAAAGGACAAAGACAGATTAATTGTTACACACTAGTGGTTGCTGTTTAGCATTAGCAACAGAAAGGGAAAACACTCAGTAAATCATCATGGTGTGGAAACTCCAAGGGTGTGCTAATTACTAGCAAAAAGTTGCTAAACACAGCATCATAGCAAAAGATATCAAGAAGTCAAAGTCTGTGGGGTAAATCAAACAAGAGATGATATAAAAATAGACAAAATGAAGGACTTAATTTTTGT
>JABCKS010025356.1:0-11321 GCA_018851325.1 Termitomyces sp. DKA19 | reverse complement strand
ATCATCCTCTTCCAGACTGAAATCTTGACTGTCCTCAGTCAACAAAGTCCTATGATTGCTTGTATAGTCCATATATAGAAAGGGTTAAATGTATAAAAAGACTGATACTTAGCTGGACCCTGGCAAGTTCTCCATTTTTCTATTTGCTTTCATATTTTATCTTCATTCAATTGCTATGGCTTCCCTTATTACTGATCAGATAGATAAGCATGCCATAGCCTAAGTCTTCCTACAATAGGCCAGATGTATCTTGGCTACTGCTAGTGTGCAACCAATTCTTAGGTAGCAGTAGTTGCTATCTTCAAGACCTGGCTTTGTTGGTTCAAGACTATAAAGAGTAGAATAAAGTGAGATAAGCTCAAAGTGGTCAATAAGGAATGCTGAGTCTTGTACAAGTAGTATAAGGAGGAAGAATAGGCCTAAGAGTTTGCTAAGCATTTTATAAGTTGTCTTTCTTACCTTTAGTAACAGTGTTAATAGTTTTGCTAAGCCTCTCTTATTTCTTTGTTAGAATACTTGCTTAAGGACTTGGAGGCTGAAATGATAGTAAGTAATAGCAGTGTTAGTAATCTTAGCAACATTGTTAAGGTAATTCTAGCTGTTTGACAAATTATCTCTTAATAATCAGTTCTTTTTTTAGCACCTACTATGCAAGCTGGCTATAGCAACAGGGGCTAATCATAATATGGGTCATGTGGACCTTAAAGAGATGAACCTTTCTACTCCCAAATGTGTCACTGACAATACTACTAAGGAGTCAGCAATGTTGCTAAGAATAGTAACAACTCTTAAAGAAAAAAGAAAAGGAAAAGCAAGAGGGAAAGACAGGTAAGAGTTCAAGATAAGTTTGATCTTTTGCCAGATACTTAACAACAGTCATTTAACCTTGGACAAGAATTCCTACAAGACTTCTTTACTGACAAGGAGCTTATTGGGCTTTTTTGCTAGCAAAAATTGTCTACCATTGTAGACATGGGAATGACTACAGGCATTATACTGGAGAAAGCCAAAGGAAAGGTCATAGTATTGCCTATAAAGTAAAAGGCATTTAGGAAGGCTCAGAGAATGGTAAGTCTTAGCAATTAACTCTAATTCTTTGCTAACTTCCCTTGTAGTATGACAATTGTTGTTCAGAAAATGACTTTGAGGGCTGCTGGTATCTGACCAGTGCCCAACCTTGTTATTGTTTGTAATAGCTCCAGGAAAGGCTGCTCTTACTATAGTTATTTGTTCCACAGCTGAGATGGAAAATTTGTTAAGAAGATAGCAACTCAAACAGCTTTAGTTCAGCAGGCATGGGAGTTTATTAAGAAGCAGCAGGAGTTAGCAGTAAGTGGTTTGCCCATCCAGATTAAACACTCTAGCTTATATCTGCTGATTGAGCAGAATAAGACAACAGTGAAGGAACAAGAGGTCATCAAAGCTAAACATCCTTAGAAGAGTCACCAAAAAGTCATTAATGAAGGTAGTGGAAGCAACAGCAGTAGCAATGACAAGCTTCTTACTAAGCAATAACAAACTGTTGCTAGCAACACCAAGTCCATAGTAGAGGATGTTATTATGAGAGCAGCAACACTGTTAGCAACTGATGTTAAAAAACAAAAGGAAGTTATGATTGGAAGAGAGGAGGAAGTGGTGATTTAGAAGGTGGAGCAGAGGGATGACAAAGTGCCCATAATAGCAGCACTAGAGACTAGCAACAATAAAGGAGAGATAGAGGAAAAGGAGGCTGAGGAGGCAGTTGAAGCTAAAGTTTTGATATGTGCAATTTCTATCATTGCTAGGATCATTAATAGTTATTGCTAGATCTTTCATACTTCTGCCTTTTACAAGTAAGTGGACAACAATGAACTAGGCTAGCTAGGGGAAGACCTGGCCTTATTTGAGCTAATGATGCTAGCCTCCTTGCTGAGAGTATATAAAGAATGTATGGTTCTGGTAGAGCAATGATTTCAGTGAGAGCTGAAAGTTGTTAGGGCAGAGTTACTTGAGGTATGAGCTTGGTACAATGTCACTAAGCACTTAGTAGCAATGCTAGTAGGGTATTGGGAAAACTATTAGGCTTTTTTACAGGAGGAGAATGAAATTGAGGAAAGGGAGGAGAAAAAGGTAATGGACATGTTTAGTAACAATGCTAACCTTGATGCTTAGCAACTGCCACTTCCTGTTCTTTTTTATTTTAAATATTTTTATTTTGTTAGCATTGTAGACTAGCTTCCTTAAGGGGCTTTATGACTCATATATCTTGTTATAAACTGGCCCTTTTAAAGGGCACAATAAAATGTGTTATAGTAGATTGAAGTTATAAGGAATTCTAGATAAAAAAAAACAGAAAGTAAGTAATATTGGATAGAGTCAAGGATTAAGAAGAAAAGGTAAAGACAGAATAATTGCTATATACTAGTAATCATTGCTTGGCACTAGCAATACAAAGAGAAATGCTCAGTAGATTATCATAGCATAAAAACCTCAAGGTTGTGCCAGTTGCTAGCAAAAAGTCACTAAGCACAGTATCATAGCAAAAAATATCAAGATGTAAAAAGTCTGTGAAGTATTTAAATGAGCAAGAAGGTGATATAAGATAAAACAAAGAACTTGAGTTTTTATATTGTATATGATGGTTTTTTTGACTATATAATACATGTATAAGTGAAATAAAAGGTAAAAGAAAGTTGTTAAGGATTAGTGAATAGTTTTTAATTGTTGCTTTCATTAGTGACATCATTAGCATCATTATCATTCACAAAATTAATTTGTTTAAGTTCATATAGATAGAAGGTATCAATGTTAAAAATATCACTAGACACAGATATGCATTCTCTAGTGAGATAGGGTACCAAATAAAAAACTACTACTAGTCAATGCAAGACTGAGCTATCTAATTCACAAAGGATGTAAGTGCCTCCATAGTTACAAAATATCACCACTAAAGGGCTTAAGTAATGATGCCTTATTTTCTTATTATGGGTAACTTCAATTCTAGTGTTCCTTATCAATACAAGGTCATCAGTCTAGAAGTTGTAGTCATGAATTGTGGTGGTATGTTCAGCTTCAAAATGAATAGCAGCCAAATGGCAAATGCTAAAGATGGTTTTATGTAGTTGCTCAAGGTCTTCTAGAAAATGCTATAAATCAATTGCTTGATGGGCTATAAGGTCAGTAGAGAATATAAGGGAGTTTGACAGTGGTTGCAAGTATGTTGTTTCAACTATGTCAGCTGGAAGAAGGGAATGGATGGCTATAACAGCATAGTAAGAGGAATAATCCATTTGCTTGCAAAATGTAACATGTTCTGACCAAAAGACTGAATAACAAGCAGTACTCTACCTGGATTAGTCACTGTCAACAGTTTTGAAAAGAGCCTGGCAAATGTCAAAATGAGGTCACTTCACTGTACCATTAGCACACTTGTTGTAATCAGAGATATAGATGTAGTGCAAGTTGTATTCTTTTACTAAGTAGGCAATGGCCTTCAGGATAGGGGTGCTATTATTAGTAACAATTTTGCTAAGAGCTCTCCAACAACAAATGACATCTTCATACAACCACTTAGCAATAGCATCACTATTCTCTCTAGTGAGCATATAGAATTTGGAGTAATGTGTTAGTGAACAATGTCCTTGAATGATATACTTAAACCTATTAGAGGGTAGCATGAATATTGTGTCAATGTATATCTTGCTAAATAAGGGTGCTGGCATAGTGACAGTTGGTGGGATCAGTACTTTAGTAGTCTGATGAATCTAGTAGATGTGGCAAGTACAAATATACCAAACAATGTTGGTACTAACTTATGGCTACCAAAAGTGTTCCAGTAAAGCTGAATAGGTAGCAAAAAGTCCTCTATGGCCTAAGTTATCATAGGATATATAAGCAATGATCAGTAGGAATAAACAGCTTATGAGTGCCATCTTTATTTCATTGTCAAAGCTTACTATCTGCTATAAAAACATAGCAGCATAGTGAATAAAGGTGGCATAGACATTGTTACTAGGGTTGTTAGGTCTGACTAAGTTGCTAAGCTACTTCTGGACCAATAAGATACAAGTGTTGCTAGTGATAACCTTAGTAGTATAGGAAACATCACTATAGGTAGTAGTAGCATCATCATGTAGAAGCAGAAAGTTGTTGTTAATTGCTAAATGTAAGGTAGCTGTATTTTGAATGTTGCTAATAAATGTTGCTAAGGGCTGAAACTCAAGGACTAGGAGTAATGATCATAAGGCTGAAGAGATGTAGCAAAGTAGAAGGAGGGGGAGCTGAACTTGATGAAGGAAGCTATAAAGTTGATTGATCTAATCTTCATATATTGAATTGTTGCTATTGTTTGGAAGGAGCTAAGCTGTAGTGGTTATCATAAAAGTCTATCTAAGCTATGGAAAGTACCTTTAACATGTACAAGCTCAAAGTGGAACATTAGAATCATTATAATCTAGCAATTCATACTAGTAGATAACTAAATATCAGGGTTTTAGAGCATATCCTTAATGTAATAAGTGTTAACTTCAATGATTAGATTCTTGACTCTAATAAGGTATATCTATAAGGCCTGAAAGGCATAGTAAAGACTATAAGGCTCAAACTTGGGCTGACTAAATTGTGATTCCCTATTGTTAAGTATAATGAACCCAAAACAATTATAGTGACATTCTTTGTAGTTGTTGCTACAGCACTGGCAGAAGTAGTAGCCTATAGCAATGTATGATATATTAACTGCTAAGATGACTGAGTTAGGTAATTTATAGTCAATGGAAGCTAGGGGCTTAGCATCTTGGAGAGCTTTAATAAGGTTTTGCTGAGCATTAACTTGGTCTGGAATAAACTCAAAAGGGACTTTATTATGTGTAAATTTTGTTAAGTTATTAGTACAATGAATGGGGAATTGTCAATATCCTGACTAGGGAAAAGAAGTTAGGGCAAAAGCTTTCTCATTCTGAATCTTCCCAAGCAAAAGCCTTTTTTTACTTAGTGACCAGATCAACAAGGACATTAAGTTTGTCACTAGTGAGAAAGTTGATATCATAGTCTTTAACAAATGTCACTTGTTGGTCACTGGTGAATTGCTGAGTCAGTATGAAAGGAGGAGGATTTAGATTGAGTATAGGCATTGTTACTAGGAAATTGCTAAGGATTTATCACTCAATTCTGAAATCTTTACTAATATAACCAGCAACAGGTTCAATCTTCATAGTGACTGGCTTATATTTCTTCTTTACCTGAAAACTTTTTTTTTAATGGTTTTGTTAGCAACATATTGGGCAGGGAAAGGAAAATTAATGTAGGTAAGGGCAATGTCTATAACATAAGTATTGAGAGGTAATGTCTGTCTAAAAATTAAAGGATTAGAAGTATCAGTTGAAACAAAATAAGAATAAGAAAATAGCAAAGAAGGAAAAAAATCATAAGTGGTAACATAGAGGTAGGCAAAAGAAGAGTCTGTATATATGTAAGATTTTATAAGTAAGATATCATTATCCAAATCACAAGAAGCTATACATTTTGCTAGACCAGTTAAATGATCAGAGCTGATAATGGTCACTAAGTTGTTAGCATTATTGCTATTCAGATCAGTGTTGAAAGGATTAGGGTGGTTCTGTCTCATAGCAAACCTTTTAGCAAATGTTTCTTTTGTACTTTCCATGAGAAAATGTTGGGATTGTGTATTGCATGCCTGAATTAGAATCAGTAATAGTAATGGTGGTCTCAATGTTGCTAAGAGTGTTGACTATACTCCTGGTAAGAATGTCAAATGGGTGACTAAGTATAATGTTATAAGTAGAAGACTGAAGTATATGAATCTGAAGATATAGATTTAAATTGCTAATAGTACAGAGAATGTTCCTAATAAGTTCTAGAGTTTGATCAAGTGTGCCATTAGTGCTCTATATATTTAAAATGATATTGGGGTCATAAGATAAGCTAAAGTTGTTAATGACTTCTGCCAACATAGAGATAATCTGAGACCTGCTATCTATAATGCATTTTATTTCTTCATAATTATTAATTAGTATCATAATGGACCTTAGTGACTGAAAATTCTTAATAACTGTTAATACTACTGGCTCCTTTTCAGAAGGTAGCAACTTGATATATGCCTTAACTGGATTGACTGATGAAACCTTGGCCTAGTCTGGTATAAGTCCTTTAGTGGTATTAATGTTGGATCCTAGTAAAAACTGAGGTGTATCCATAGTAAAAGTTAGTAAAGCTTTTTCAAAAATATTGCTAGAGTTCTGTATCATATTAGCATTTATACTGGCTAGTTACTTAGGTATAATGGTAGTTCTGAGTTAATTTCTGATATCCAGAGCTATAGAGCAAAGCTCTCCAACTAAAACAGTAACTTGGGTACTTAAAACTTAATTGAATATTGCCTTAGATTGTTTAATGTTGTAGATAGAGGATATGGTTCTGTAAGCAGCATCATTACAGCAATTTGGAGCAGCAAAATTTCTGTTAATGGAGGGAGCATAGCAACCAGAGATATTAGAGAACAAGTGAACTGAGGGCTAAGGAACAGACTTGGTAGGCTTAGTGAAAGATGGCAAATTGTTAGCAATAGGTTATTTGAATACTTTGCCTTTATTAACCAGCTTAGTAGTAGGAGTTGGTATGGAGTCAGAGAAAAAGATAGTCACTGAAGTTTTGCTAGTTGCTGATAGTGCTGAAGTATTGTCACTAGCCATTTAGTAAGGAGCTTAAGGAACCTGTATACCATCAAATCTTTTTCCAGCTTGTCTCAGGGCAAATAGTTCTTGTTCCAAGGCTTCAATATACTCATCTTTTGTTAGTGATTGACTAGTAGTGATGTCCTACTGTAGACCCTCATATATTAGCAACTGCTGTATAGTCACTTGCTTGGGGTCAAGATTAGCATTAGAAGAGAGTCTGCTGGTAATAATTTGTCCAGAGTTAAGATGATACTATTCTTCAATATGTTCTATATACAGTTGTTTGCTAAAGTAATTAGGGATTATAGCATCAAACAATAAGCTGATCTTGCCTTCAGTATTGTGATGGATTTTGCCCTGCTGGATCATGTGCTCTAATTTAATACAAGTGCTGCATACTATGGTATGACCTGTTTCACTATAGAAGTGGCAAGTGCTACTGAACTGCTATTATTGGTGAAGTTAACTGCTGTTAGTAAAAAGGGCTCTTAGGCATTCTAGAGTGCTAACAATTACTGTAGTCATTGCTAACTTAAAAACTTCCCATTTGGGGGCAGGAGATGGCATAGCAAAAGCATTAATGGCAAGTGCTAGGATGATACCAAGAGTGTTTGCTAACAATAAATATGGTGAAAGTGGTAGACTTAGTAATTACTTTGTCAGTTCCTTTCAATACCCACTTTGCACCTTCAAAGACCTATTCCACATTATAAGAATCCTTGGTATGGTGGTCTGGAAGCATGATTTTGAGTCAGCAGACAATTTTAGATCAAAGCAATGTAGGGATACTTTGCTGAAATAAGCAACATTTTCATTTTAGTAAAGCTTACTATTAGTAAGGAGCCATCTAGCAATACATTGAAAATCCTAGTAGTAATCTGAAAATTGTTCCAATGTTGTTAAGCTGCTATTGAAGGTCTAGTTGACAAGTCACTCAAAGTTGCTAAGAGTATAATGGATACTAATATCAACTCCAGGATATAACCTAAGTACTACTGCTTTTCATTCCTGATATATGTAAGGCCATGGGACATTGTTGCCAATTATTAGGTTGTTACCAAATTTTGGTAAGCTAAGCTAAGTTTTTGCTGTATTATAAGAAACATAACAGGCCATATATTCCTTTTTCTGAGTATTGTCAGTAATACCACAGTTAGCAAAAAAATACTTCAATTCCTAAAAGTACTAGGAAAGCTCCTTAGGGCAACTTTCATCCCATTTAGGAGTAGTTATATTGTTACAAGGAGACATCCAAGCATAACAAGTGACTGAATTGTTGTTCATAGCAAATATTGATATATCTGAGAAAAGAAGGGTCTGCTTATTGATAGGGGAAGCTGAAGTTGTATGAGATTCTAGGAAAAAGATGGAAGAGTTAGTAATAGATAGCAGTAATAATGGGGCACTAAGAAAGCTTTTTACAAAAGCTCTAGGAAAGTTGCTAAGTAGGTCACTAATATTGAGGAGGTTCTTAACAGCTTTTAGTTTGTTGGTCAGAAGTCTAAAGAATGTAGTCTGAGAGGGGCTTGAAGAAGTTGATAGTGGATGATCTAATAGTTTAGTAGTTGATTCTAGATGACATTTTACTTAAGCTCTGGTTTCTAGCAGAATAATTACCTAAATCCTTTATAGTGGGCACTAAAATGATGTGCTCCTATTGTCAGGACCCTGCCAGTTGCCCTCCAATAACCCTGCCATTTCTGACATTTACCCAAAACCCCCAGCTCAACCCTTGATTGTCCCCACCCTCTACCCAGACC
Organism: Termitomyces sp. DKA19; assembly: GCA_018851325.1. Classification (NCBI taxonomy): domain Eukaryota; kingdom Fungi; phylum Basidiomycota; class Agaricomycetes; order Agaricales; family Lyophyllaceae; genus Termitomyces; species Termitomyces sp. DKA19. Next base: position 2,890 of record JABCKS010025356.1, on the reverse strand, counting down.
CCACCTACAATCTGTGCAACACTAGATCACTGGCCTATGCATTCCTAAGCCCCAACCCCAACAACTCCCTTGAAACACACCTTATGCATCACTGGATCACTAGTAAGACATTCTCCTAAGTCCTAACATATCCCCAGGAGCTGTCTTGGCCTTGAAACACTCTGCCCTATGACTTCACCCTTGGGGCCTGCTTCAAACCATATCTAGGCTCTGCTACAATAAGGGCTAAGCCTCGAGGTGGGCACTGCTCACCCAAAGACCCCCTTCCATCCCCAACTCTTCCTGGAGACCTTGAGTATATAGCTCTGGAACCTTATAGTCAGTCAGTAGTTTTGATATTATATACTTTTATCTACTTCTTATTTTTCTACTTTCCTGGCTTCTACTCCTGCTCAATCTATTTATCTTCTCTTCTCTTTCAATCCTCCAGCATAGTTGTCTCAGTCTGTAGAACATCCTTATAGACTTCAATCACCTCCATCCTTGTCTTAACAACTCTAGAACATTGCCTAGCACTTAGATCAAGCCCAAAACATTCATATGTTCCTATTCCAGTCATTGACTAACCAACTAGCAGGTTCTCACTCTCAGAGGTGAGGTGAACTCCTAGGTACTGTGGACCTGACATCTATGCTGCCTAGCTGTCATGCAGGAAATCAAAAAAAACAACCTATAAAAGTATTGGTAACTAGATAGGGTAGCTAGCAGTAGAAAGTGTGTGTAAGGACAAGTCAATAACTATTTCAGAAAATAAGAGCTGAAAAATAATGATGGAAAAGAGGGCAAGTGAGAGTAGTTGCTAACATTAGTCTAGATCACTAGATGCTACTAACAGATTGCTAAGTTGCTAAGGGGAAAAGAAGAAAGAAATAAGAAAGATAAAGTAAATACTAAGTGAGTGGAAGGAAAGAGTAACTAAGTATGAATAAGAACTAAGTAATAGAAAATAAAAGAGTCAGTAAAATAAACAAATATTGCTAAGGTATGAAAAAAGAGTGGAAAAGGAGTTAAAGAGCAATAAGTCACTAATCAAAAGATTGTTAAGAGAAGTTGCTAAGGTCTATAAGGATTTAGCAATGTAAAAGAATAAAGGTAGAAACATAAGTCAAAATAAATGAAAGCTAGGGACAGACACCAAAACTAGTCACTAGCCATAGTTACAAACTAGTTTCTATAAATATATTGATTGATACAAATACTCATTTGATATTGATTTCAGTTAAATTAGTAGAATGTTTGAGACTATGAACTTTCTTTTTGCTGAACTCTGAATAAATCTCTATTGTCTTAGTTAAATTAAATTAACCTTGAACTGTTATCTTATTATTAAAATATGTCAAGCTTATGTTTTTTCTACCAATAGACATTGGAATTTCCATACTGTGATTATTGTAGTTGCTTTTGGACTTTATTTGCCTGTAATTTTAAGAATACCTTAGCTTTAACAAAATAATATTGTTATTGACTGTACAACAGGATTCTATGTAGATAAGATCTTTGATTATGATTCAATAAACTTAGCTTTGATTTCATCTTTGTCACCCCTGAAACCTTAATTTAAGAAGTTTATAGCACAAGTTAAAGCTAATCACAAGGCTTGCTCAAAGAAACTGAAATTTATATATGCATAAAGGTTCAAATGCATATAATAGGAACAATTATTTGAAATTATTACACTTATTGATTGTATTGTAGCAGTGAAGTCCAAAATATAGCAGCTTGTAGTATGTAAAGCACTCAAATATCATAACTAGGCACTTAAGTATAAATTTAAAAATCTATTTAAACTAATCTTCTATATAGACCAACCACTTATAAATGTATACACAGAGATTTGTTAAAAAGGAAATGTATTGAATGTATATAAGAAAATTTCTTTACAGACTTATTAGTGTCTTTAAAAGTTTTAGAAGGTGTTTTAAACACTTATACAGTAATATTTGAATGCAAAATACATCTACTTGTCCTCATTACTATATATATCTTCTACATTTATTATTTTTAAGGTCAATTCTAATGTTTTTCTATAATAAATAAATAATTACTAACATTTAAACTTGTTGACTATAACAAATGTTTAGACAATGCCTCAGATGGATGACATATTAATTAACTATGCTAAAAGTAAGTTTTTTGCTATCATCAATATGATAAATTCTTTTTTTAGATACAAATGTATTCAGATCATATTTTATTTACTATAGTATTTATACTTTTTAGTCTATATATGTAGCTGGTCATACTAATAGACTTAAAAAATACATCTACAATTTATTAGCAAAAAATAAATTATACCTTATATAAACTAATTGAAAAAATGTGTCATATATACTTAGATGATATTGTACTGTAGTTAAAGTTGTTAAAGAAATATGAGTGCAATGTGTATACAGTTCTGAAGACATTTTATACATCTAAATTATATGTAAACTCTGCAAAAACTTATTTTTTCTATATAGAAATAAATTTTTTAAGACATTACATTAATACTACTGGTATTAAGACTAATGAGAAGAAAGTCAACTAAACTCTCTAGTGGCCATAGCCTAAGTCCTTAATAGAAGTTTGTTTATTTCTTAAATTGGTATATTTCATTAATGTCTTTTTATTTAAGCTTATATAATTTATTAATATGCTAAACTTACTTATTATATTTGAAGCAGACAGAAACTTTCCTAGATAAATTATTATTTATTAAGCAACATTTAAAAGTATTAAGTCTTTTATTATCAGCTATAAATACTTGATAATTATTGATTATGAGAATTCATCTAAGAAGATTTTTGTTATAACAGATACCTTTGACAGATAGTTTAATATAATATTGTTTTTTGATAATTCTTGAGAAATAGCTCAATTAGTAATATTTGATTCTATAATATTTAAAGAT
>JABCKS010025355.1:0-10595 GCA_018851325.1 Termitomyces sp. DKA19 | reverse complement strand
TAGTGTCAGGTCCAGAGAACCTGAGGACTCACCTCCAAGAGCAAGAACCCACTAGTTGGTTAGTCAATGACAAGAAAGAGAATGTACAAGTGTCTCAAGGGTGACCCAGGTGCTATGCAATGTTCTGGAGCTGATATGAAGCAGGCAGAGGTTGTTGAAGTCCATGGGAATGTTCTGTGGACTAAAATGACTATGCTGGGGAGTGAAGAAAGAGAGAGAAAAAGAATAGATTGAGTAGAAAGAGAGACAGAGAGAGTAGAGAAACAAGAAATAGACAAAATTAGGCAATATCAAGACTACCAACTGACTACAGAGTCCCAGGACTATACACTGAAGGTCTCTAGGGAGGGTTAAAAGAGTAGGGGGTCCTTGGGTGGGCAGCACCTGCCCAGGGCTCAGCTTCTATTGTAGTAGGGCCTGGGTATGGTCTGAAGCAGGTCCCAAGGGTGGATCTGCCAGGGCAGGAGCATTCCGAGGGTGGGGTGGGCCCCAAGGGCATGCTAGGGCTAAGTTTGAAGAATAAAGTATATACTCTCAATGTGTGGTCACCTTCCAAGATTTCACCTAAAAGTGAAGCCATTACTTGATCAAGAAAAACTCAGTGTCCATCCATCCAAACATTGCCTTTCAGAATGTATTTGAGGGATAAGTCCCTGCATACCAATCTTTGTCATCAAATCATGAAAAAGGAGAAGGACATGTTGAGTGTGCAGAAGTGAGACAAGCAGCAAGATACATTAGTTCATGATGTGCATAATGTGGATGATGCATTTCTCCTCAAAGAAATGCAAATGGATCTGGTCCAAAGCAACTGGTGAATAATACTTGCATCACTGCCATTATATGCTTGTCAATGGCACCATGAGCAGTCAAATAGGCTATGAATAAAGAAATTGATTGTCAAATGAGTCACCAAGTCACACATAGTAAAAAATGTGAAGAAAAGACCTGGAAAAGACTCCTGAATATGATGAGGAAGTTGTGCAAGAATACCTTCATCTGTGCCTTGGAATGATTTTCGGCATTCTGGATCATGGATGACGTTATCATTGCATAAAGAAAGTAAAAATATTGATGAATAATGATTGAGTTACATTAAAACCCACCATTTTGAACAAGATAATGTTTTTTACAATTAGGACATTGAAAATTGTCAGGCTGTACAGGAAGATAAGCCAGAAGCCAGACAAACACAGGTAAATGATAAAGCTTTGTTGGCAAGTAGCCAGACTCATGGTTTTTTATTGCATGAAGAGCAAAAAATGGGTCTTTTGGATGCATCCAGAAAGTACCTGCACTATAGCAGGTAGGCTGCCCAGAAGATCCAATCTCAGCCTTCAGTCAATTCTTTAAACTTTTGAGATATTCAGAATGGATGCCCAGCAGAGTTTCAGCCTTTTTAGATTCCTGTTCTGCTTGATTCATAGCATCAAGCAAGTCATCAACTCCTTCTGTATCAAATATACTTTCATCAACTTCAGCATCTCCTTGCCCTTCTTCAATTTCAAGTTCTTGAGCTTCAATCCACTCTGCCTGTAGCCATGCAAATGCATCTGAGCTTATAATATCATCTCCTTCATTATCTGTAATGTCAGTTCTATTACACTGTTATATGTCACTGTCAATGGGCACACCTGAGTCAAATACAGTCTCTGCTGCATCCTGTGCCTGAAATTGAGTACTCCTAGCTTCCTGACTTGCAAAAAAAGCACTACGACAACCAGGCTGCCCTGGCACTGTCAAAATCCCAGAAGTTTTCATTGTCCATGCCTTCATTTTTGATACCTTTGGCTTTCATCCTGCACCTGGGCGAGCACCACCATGGGTTGATTTTGTAGGTTCTGACATGGTATACAGGCATAACCATCCACGGCCACCGCCAATGAGCCTCAGACGATGAGATAATGTTCTGCGATGTCTACGCTATTCTTTCGGGAGAATCGAAGAATATCGTTGCCCATCTCAAGGGCATGCAATTCCGCCGTGTTCGACTTGACGGATTTAAAAGAGCGCTATCTTTGACCTTAAAGCAGCATACCATTCGTCCGTTCAAAAGTGCCCGCTGTCCTTCAAGCTTGAACAAAGCCCATCTACCAAAATTCGTTTAAATATCAATAACCTCGTGATCAATCTCGTGTCAGAGAGCTGCGGCTTTGTTGCGCAGGAGCTGGACCTCCGTATGGATCGAGCCTCTCTCTGCGTCGATTCTCTGATGTCGATCGAGTTTTTTGGCCCCCTTGGGCTGGCGTTTCCAGAAGCACATCTCAATTCGCACACGCTACCATTTTGTACTACCATGTCGGGCATCATACGCGAAGTCTCCACGAGGATGAATGTCAGAAGTACAGCCGGAAGTGACTCTCCTATGACAGTCTTGAGCGGTACTTCGACTCCGAGGACTCTTGTTCTAGAAGACGCGTTAGTATATTCAACACAAAGTGGGGAATTTTATGCCAAGGATATTCTCTCTCCCCCTTTTGGCGGTCTCGCTACATATGAGATCGACGATGACGCGGAACTCGATTTCCTTAGCCTGGATTCTCTGACATCTATTGAGGTGTTCTATGTCCTCAGAAGGAATTACGATCTAGAGCTCCCAGTGGACCATTTTTTACCATCTATCGTACCTCCCGAGCCCTTCAGGCCTACTTAGCTTTTCAGCTATCGAAAACCGCAAATGTTCTTCATTCAGAGATTGTTCACGATAAGCTCAAAAAACCCACGATACCGACGAACACAGATACACTGACTCGAGCTTTGCAGTTGGAAGTCAACCCTATTCCTGTACAATCATCACCAGCAGCCAGCTACCTTTATTTCTCGTCCACGCTGGTAGTGGCCTTGTCAGCCGTTATGAACGCCTTTCTACGCTGGATCGACCAGTCTTGGTAATCCATAATCCCAAATATTCTACGAGTCAGCCCTGGGATAGTATTTTTCAGATGGCCAGGGCGTATGCGAAGTTCATTGCTGATCTCATTACAGGCCCTGTGATAGTTGGGAGGTAAGCTTCTTACGCGTCGATATGAATAGAATTTTCATTGTCTACCTGACAGGTTGGTCATTGGCAGGGGTGGACGCATATGAAGTCGCTCGGCATCTTGAACTTATTGGTAGAATAACGCGAGGTGTTATCTTGATCGACGCACCTGATCTCATTGGGCATGTTCCCCTATCTGACTCTGTAATCGACACCGTGCTCAATTTCGACAGTCGAAGCATCGACTCTGAGATCGGAGAGTTAATGAAGGCACGATTCTCAACGAATTCGTTACTGCTTAGCAATTACAAACCCGAACTGTTTCTGCGCGATTCCCCGCACCTGATCATGAGAGAGGTTCAGTCCAGTTCACGTCGAAGTCCCCGCATGGTTATCTGATCGTACCGAGGCAGCGATTTCTGGGTGGCAAACGCTACCGAGGAGTCGCGTGGACATTTTTGACATACCCGGGCATCACTTTGAACCTTTCCATCGGAATAATGTGCGAGTTTGTATTAACTAGTTATGACTTACACATATCTGACGATGTCGGTAGATTGAAGCCGTATCTTTGCAAATTTCACAAGAATATATACATCTGGACGAACTGTAGACACTCGGAAGCTATTATACGGTTCTCCTTGATGGTAGAGCAAGTAATTTATCAATGATTCATCATCGCATCAAAATATGAGATTTACATGATATACGAAATACTTGAATAACATACGACAAACGAGAAGTACTAGTCAATCCAAGTAGGTTCAACAGTCAGCTTCGCCTTGGGTTTATATATACTTTTGTGGCCTGGCGCAGGCTGGGCCTGCATGCGAAGCTTCACAGTCCGATGTACTTTCACACCGTTACTCCGCTGCTTGGGTATGAACCGAGGGCTAGCCAAATTCGATCTAGATCGCGTTGTTGAATTGTCGATAGCACGAAAGACGGAGAACACATACTAGAACGTATTCACCCATTTATGATTACCCTTTTGATATCGCAAGTGGAGCGGGAGGATCTCTAGTATCCACCAACCCCGTTTCAGCTCTAGTTGGTCGTATATGGGCGACAGCGCGTCCTTGAGATCCTCGAGCTCCTCGTCAATCACCAGGTGATCATTTGTGTGGACGATCATGCTATGTGCGGCATTAGCCTTGCGTTTCCAATGAGCGGCGAGACGCTTGATGAGTCCTTGTTTCGTGAGCTTTTCGAGGTATTCTGCCGAAGCATCTAAATGTGGTGGCGGGCGAGGAAGGACGATGGGGTATAGTGTGGCGGGATCTAGACCGACGGTCAAGAGTTTTTCGGTGTGGAACATCATACCGGTGTTGGCCTTGAAGCATTCTCGTATCATCCAACGAAGGGGTATGCGAGCCAGGGAGTGTCGGGTCTTGTTACCAACGGAACCTCCGCCAACATCTAGCAAGGCTCGGGTCAATGAGAGGTATGGTATGGTATTACGTCTGAGATAGAAAAACATACCACAATGACAGCCCTAACAAGCGCAAGACAGGACATAAGAATTTCGTCTTCTTCATTGGAGGAGTGAAGATTAAGGACGTACTGCAAACCAGACCTCTTCAATGTCCGTATGTTGATCTTTCTCCTCGGCCGAGTACAACTTCTCGTAAAGATCAAGTTTTTTGTCTTCCGTCAGGCTCGTATAGCTTTTGACATCATGATATTTAGTGTCGGCTTTCTCCTTATCGGGGTCTGGTGTTGAGATCCGAACGTTGTGTATACCACAGTTCTGTTCATGATCGCTCGGACGATTCCAGAAGTTGGCTTTGAATTTGGAACGACGTTCATCCAGGGCGATGGCATGTCGGAAGGTTTTGACGATCGTGTTGGACGTTGTAAAGGGCAGTCGCTTTGGAATGAGGCCTACGGAGTCGACGGTGTCCCTAACGTAACTGAATAAGATGCGAAGAAAAACTGTCACTGTCAAACCGCGTACCAAACACCAAGAAACTCGATCGGGACTGAGGATGCAAAAGCGAGCTTGAAAGCATTGGACTGTTCCCAGCCTACATTGTTCGTTCGTGTGTACATCTTGTATGCGAACGGCACTTGCTGGTGGTTATCGGCGGGAAGGAGACCAACTTTGTGTATCATCCCCGCGAGGCTGTGACGCGTCAGTAAAACGTCAACGACCTGTCAGATACAACCGACCTTCGAGCTGTATATGCACCACGTGAAAAGCCTGTTGAGCAGCACCACTATCATCAAGATATGTAGATAACTCAAGCGCCGTGAATGGACGGACCAAATATACAGATTTTGTCTCCTGCCCGATCTAAGGACGAGATGAACGAGTCTGTGTAGGGCGCTTGCGTTGAAGCGATGCTTACAGTTTTGCATGAGAAATTCATAACCGCCTGCACGTTCGTTCGGTCAGATCCATACTCGGTGCAAAACTCCCCGCGTACCCATTACATGGTGATCAAGATTCCATGCAAACATTTCGTCGAGAATCTATTGGATGCGAGACTTGACTTGAGCACCGGGCACTTGAATAAAATGTGAGACAGTAGTGTACGAACTTTGGAAACTTTGGTGGCCAAGGGTGTCGCTACTTGCGGGAATATGTAGGTACCAATTCCAGCCTATTTTCAATTCGGGTCATGGACCGCTGCTCATGAAAAAGAGGAAGAAAAGGCTCACTTGGTAATATACCATCTGCTGATTGGGATCATTCTTCTTCAGCAGTGAGACGAGCTCGACAATGTTTGAGTTGTCTGTATCAAACTGGTCTCCAGTCCCGTCAAAGCACAGGACGAGAGTGCGGTGTTCATGCTCGGGAGGAATGACTTTCGGCAGCTTGGTCTTAGTCGCCGATACTCTCTCTGACTGGAGCGTATTGGAACCTTCCATGTCCACTCGATACTCCTCCCGTATGAGGCCAAGGGAATAGTGGGGATGCCAGACAGCAGACCCGGCCCTGGCTTTATATAATTTGGGTGACCCCTACAGGTCCATATTTTTCGCGTTGTAAAGCCGGACAAGGGGCTCGAGAATTGCATGTGTCAATTAAAAGAAGGAGCAGGTGATAGGATGTCATTTCTAACCCAACGAAGGTCAAGAAGAACAGACGTTGACGAATTCTGGCACGGTGCTAGGACGGACTAAGTAAACTCACGATCGGCCCCGGGGTTTCTGTGCGCCGGATGGCACATCTATAGGCTAACAGAGATGTTTACTTACTGGATGATATACGTACGGCTGGCTCGATATTCTTGTGGTAGTACAACGAAGTTTCATCAAGGGTTAGTGTGGTATATCGTACATTGTAGAAAGCGGATGTGTATTAATACCGACATCCGGATCATTATTAATCCAAATATTCATTTCTTCACCAACACACGCTCTACTAAAACTGCTATCATTCCGCTCTTAGACTGAGTCACGATTATCTAACGATGGCATATGTATCTGCTAAGTTTTCAGTTGAACATTAAACACGAAACCAATCTGGCAAATTGGTTTTCGTGCATTTCCGAGTCGAACATATATGTTCGACCTCTATAAATCAATAGTGTGTAGCCGACAAATATCCATGCAGAATTTCAAAGCTTTTATTTTATGCTCCACACGAGAGAATCTATTCTGGGCGCTGCGGGGTTGGTGAAAGATTATAGCGCTTTACATAGATTCCACAAACGTAAACCCTAACGTCAAAGGAGGCCATGTAGAGTCTGGCCCGACAGTTGAGGTGACCAGAGTTGAAACGGCCTGGGCTATGGCCGGGCAGCATGAATACACGTGCACGAATACATATCAGTGTGGTTTGATATGTCACGATGGACTTGGACACGTCCGTAGCCAGCATAGTTATGCCTGAAGCATGGAGTAGACACGCCAAACACCGGGACGGCACGGATAACTTGCTTTATTTCTCTTGATCATGAGGTCATGAGTATCCATCCTGTCATGCAGCTCTTCACCACGAGTGATGCAAACTGCTGTAAAGCGAGTACCACCTGCGGATGACCTTCTTGTGTGAGCACGTAAAACCTGGCAGGCACAGAATTCAGGAATCATCCCTCTAAACAAGATTTGATCTCTCGATTGGACTTACACGCACGCTGAAGACCTGGTGAAATGACTCAGTGTGTGGCATTGAACACCTGGAGATGGCGATTAATCTAAGCATTCACGTGTGAGGAAGGGGGAATACAAAATACGAACCATCTGGCCTATTCCTTCAATGCCGATGTCAAGTGACAAGATGCATAGCCTACTGACTCGGTAACTTAGATAGGCATTCATCCGGTAGGGCCGGCGGGATACATGAAAGACTTCTTTTCTTGACGAGAGGCGAAGCACCGGAGCAGTCTGAGGGGCTGTCTGGATACGAACGATCACCAAGACCACGCAACCCAACCTGATCACAAGTCCATACATGCACCAAAAAAGCATCGTCCATACTTAATTAGCTTGGGTTATTTCAACATTTCAAAGCTACACATGGATCAGAAATCAGAATGTACAAGAGAAACAACCAGACATGGGGAAAATCGCACCTACTTGCGTAACATTACCCCACAACACACGTCGGATGGCGCGGCAGGTCACAAGAGAGTCCTATCTGGTGTACAAACTCCGAGCTGCGGACTGCAAGAGATGAATGAATATGGAAAAAAGTCCGAACCATGGTCCTTCATGGCTAAAAGCCGGACGCGAGGAGCGATGGACTGGATCGCATGCTGGTTGTCTGTCCGCGGTTGTTTGACATACTGTGTAAGAAGACACATGAGGATCGGGATTACTCCTGAGGTTCACGCGCGCTGCGAGGAAGAGGAAATAAAATACCTTGATTGAGCTCCTGATCCCGCGGATCATGCCCATGCCCGTGCCCGTGCCCGCGCTTGCGCCAGTACCGCGGTCATCAGGTGCCCTTCTTACCCTCACTGAAAAGTACCACGGCACCAGATGCCCCTCCTACCTGACTAAAGTGAAACAAGACAAACGGACAATGGGCACGACAATCTCAGAGGTTGACGAGATAGGATATGTAGACGATCGATCTACTGCCAAGCTCGACCGTCAGTGACAGCGGGAAGTAGAGGGTGATCGACCATACAGACGAGTTGTGCCCGAAGAACCGCATCCGCCGCTTCTAGGTGTACGGCTACGTTGCTCGAGGCGTCTGATTGATTGAAGCGGTTCGTAAGCGAAAGGATATGAGACATGACGAAGCCTACCTTCCAGTCTGACCTATGTCGAGATAGAGATGATACCAGTCATCCACGGCCCAATCATAGATACACGGGAAAAGTGAAACGGGCATAGCATCGACCTAAAGAAGACTTGTGCTTGAAGAACCACGTCCGCTACGGCCATGTGCATGGCTACGTTTCTTGACGCATCTGGGTGATTGAAACGCTTCGTCAGTGAAAGTCTATGAGCCATGGCGAAGGCTATGTTTCAGTTTGATCCCTGTCGAAATAGATATAGACGATACCTGTGATACATGATCCAATTGTAGATACGCTGGAATAACGAAATGGGCTTAGCATCAACCCGTGGACAACTTGTGCTCGAAGAACCACGTCTGCTGCGGCCCATGTGTACGGCTACGTTTCTAAAGGGATCTGAGTGACTGGAACAGTTCGTAAGTGAATGTATACGAGACATGACAAAGCCTACATTTCAGTTTGACCCCTGTCGAAATAGATATAGAAGATACCCGTGATCCATGGCCCATTGATAGATACACTTCTCGTTTCGTTTTCTATGTCATGTCTCGCGAAATTGTACCAAAAAAAAAAAAGAAAAAACACTGCGTCGGCGTTGATTCATGTCTCGCAGAGATAGAAAGAGTCAGCGAATTGAACGCACAACGCGCATCTCTATGTGGAAACAGCGATGCATAGACAGCATCGCCAGAATTGCAAAACGTCAAGGCAGAAACAAGCAGGCCATAGAAAAAAGTTTTCATTGAGCTAGAATAAAACAATACAGGACAAGATAACGTATTATTCTACCATGGCAAGAGGACCTGGAAGAGGAAGTACAAGTCAGCATGCAAAATAAATTGTACTGTGCAAGGCAGATTAGGTCTCAGAACATAAGGAGAGAGGTCATTCCCGTCAGAAGACAGGTCGTACTCATTGAAATCAGTATAATTTTTGAAATCATTGAGGTGGAGAAGAAAAGCAAGAAGACTTATACTTTCAACAAATCGATGAAAATTTTGTTACAAGGCCAAAGTGTGACGGGACGTCGGAGGAACTCGGGCCGAGTTAAGTCACAATCCGCGGATGTGCGGAAATGCTGGCAAAGCGGTTTGGGGGCAGAGATGTGGAAGGAGGGGGTATGGGCGTTCCCGCGGGCTTCATGGGCTCATGGCGATGGCGGGGTTGGAGCTTGTCAGCACACTTATAAAATGACATTTCCAAGACACATACCTTGCGGATATCCCGCATCTCGGGTCTGCCGGCACCCTCAGCATATCTCAAGACCCTCTCCCAAGTCCCTCCTGTGCCTGTTCAGTGAGTCCGCGCGATCCAAGGGTTGAAGGTAGCTGAGCCACCTGCAGTCAGGCAAGTATTGTGGCAATGAAATAAGAACAGTCGATGTAGTGTGAAGAATGTTTGAGATGAGCGCGTGCTTATAATATAAGCTTGGGCGATTCGACAGAGCATGTGGCAGCGCCAAGGGAGGCAGAGATGGTGTGCCCAGTGTGCTTGATAGCGAGATGGAAGCGGGCTTCGGCACGCTCATCGGCGGTTCCATTAGACGGACAAACAGCGAGTGGCTAAAGTCGGCTGCAAAGAACTTGATGAGCTTGTCTTCAATCTGGTCAGATCCAATTTCGGTAGTATAGGAAGAGGCGAGAAAAAAAAGCAAGGCCGGTATGTATAGAGAGGAGAGTGATTAGAAGTGAGGATGCGCCAAGGTCGACGATCAGCAGTGTGCGATCCGAGGGAAGCTAGATGTAATATATGGTGATAACAGCCGCAGCAGCAGCTTCATCGAGCTGCTGGAGGGACGTGCACACCAGCGGCAGTGGCAGCATTTTCAAGAGTGTCTTGTTGAGTTTTGGAGAACGCAGTGGGGACTATAATGACGGCCTCTTCGATCTTTTCCCGGAGAAAGTGTTTGGCAGACTTGAGAAGCGATGCAACGAGCATGGTCGTGACCTCGCTTACTTGTTCAGCATGGATAGGCTCGGAGCGGGGTGTGTTGAGATGAGAGGCGGCAGGGTTGACAAGGATTGGATGCTGGGGTGCTCTGCGGCAGTGGTATGCAAGTGTGCAACACCTTCCTAAATCGATAGCAAACTCAGTAAAAAGTGTTAGAAGTCCAGACTAGTAAATGTGGTAGATCCTAAGACCAATATGAATATGATGCCTCAGTCCGGTATAATTGACTGTATTTGACTGTACCTAAGACCAATATTAATATGATGTTACGGTACGGTCAGTGATCATCAGGATATGTTAGTTATAAGTACTCACCCTCAGTCCGGTATAATTGACTGAGGGTTCTATCTATAGGTAGTCCGAATATACTCGTAGGGATGTGGACAATGTTCCATTGTCCACCAACAGTGAGTAGCCGGCACAGTGGCGCAGAACAATGGGTATGTGTGTGTGGTGGCCGTAATTAA
>JABCKS010025354.1:0-17415 GCA_018851325.1 Termitomyces sp. DKA19 | reverse complement strand
TAAGTAACATCAAGACTAGTAACTGACTACAGTGAGGCTGAGACTATATACTTAAGGATTTTGAGAAGGACTAGTTGAGTAGGAGGTTCTTAGGCAGGCAGCTATTTGTCCAGAGCTTGGCTTTCTATTATAGTGGGGTCTGAGTATAGTCTGAGGTAAGTCCTGCAGTTGGATTCATTGGTCCATAGGCATAAGCTTGTCTTGGAGCTGGAACAGGCTCTAAAAAAGTTCTGAAACCTGGAAAGATGGGTTACCAGTAATTCAATGATGTGTAAGGCATATTCTAGGAAGTTGTTGAAGTCAGAACATATATATAGGCTGGTGATTCAAAGATGTACAAGATATAGATAGAGTTTGAGTGATGGCCAGAAGTGCTCAAAGGTAGGGTAGAGCAGTTCTGTAGAGTGCTGGGGTTATGGACACATACTTACTATTACTTGATATTATTGGTAAGGATTTTTCTGTCATTTTCTCTGGCTAAGTTCTCTTTATCATCTTTCTTCTACTTTTAAAGGTTGAACCTGTTTTTTTTGAGATGTTGTCTGGGTATAATGAGTAGTTGAAGATGAGTGTTGATGTGCTCCTATGCTGCCTAGTTGCTATGCAAGAAATCAAAAGGATGACCTATAAATACACTGGCAACTAGATAGAGTAGCTAGCAGTAAGAAGGGTGTATGAGGGCAAGTTAGTAAATATCCCAGAAAATAAGAGCTACAAAGTAGGAATAAAAAAGGAGACAAGTGAAAGTGGTTGCTAATGCTAGCCTAAGTTGCTAGATGCCACCAAAAGATTACTAAGTTGTTAAGGAGAAAAGAAGAAAGAAAAGAGGGAGACAAAGTAGTCACTAAGTGAATGGGAAGGAGGAGTTGCTAAGTATAAGTAAAGACTAAGCAATAGAAAGTGGAAGGGTTGGTAAAGTAAGTAAACATTGCTAAGATATAACAAGGGAGTGGAAAGGGGGTTAAAGAGCAATAAGTTGCTAAATAAAAGATCACTAGGAGAAGTTGCTAAGGTCTGTAAAGGCCTAGCAGTGAAAGGGGACAGGAGTAAGAATGTAAGTCAACACAAATAATAACTGGAGAACAGATGCCAAAACTAGTTGTTAGCTATAGTTGCTAACATTGCTAAAATACTATAACATTATAAGATATCCATACTTGATACTATATTAAATCAAAGATAAGTCTACTAAGGCTGTTGCTAAGCCATTGATAATGACAAAGAAGACTAAGAATAAGATCTGAAGCTGAGAAAAATGATAAGCAGAGTATTCAGAGGCTGTAGCAGGCAGTAGTGGACTATAACCTTTCTTTTTTATATAGAACTAGGTATATACAGAGAGTATTTATATTGTTGTAAGAAATGTAAGAATGAAAAACTGATTGTTAAAAGTAATGGCATCTGTCAAGATGTCCAAAATTTTGTACCAATGTTTAAATAGTAACCACCTATGAGTACACGATGTCAAAAATATATATAAAATGTGTTAAATGGAAAAATAAACAAGCATCAAATAGAAGTATAAGCAAGCATACCATATGTCAGTATTTTAAGTGTAGATGTCATTTAGGTATGTTTGTAATCAAGAAAATCAAAAGAGCTAGAAGTTACATATTTATAAGATATTGTTTTTTTGAAAGTAAAGTATGGATGTCACTAAGGATTGTTGCTAGTAATTGTCACTAAGAAAGTTCTTGGCCTTGTCATTCTAGATTTTAGGGCTAGATTCTATATAATGAAGCTCATAATCCTGGACATTTTGTGATTACTAAGATCTTATATAAAAGGCTACTCTGTTTTAGACTTTAGGTCCAGACTCCTTATAACATATTTCCAAGTCATGTGCTATGGAGATAAGATTGGCAAAGATATTGTTAATAGTACTCAGCAACAAATAGATCTTATCATTCTCCTCTAGACTGAAATCTTAACTGTTCTCAGTCAATAAAGTTCCATGATTGCTTATATAGTCCATGTATGGAAAGGGTTAAATGCATAAAAAGACTGGCACTGAGCTGAACTCTGGCAAGTTTTCAACCTTTCTATTAGCCTTCTTATCTAATCTGGATTCCCATAGCCTTTTTTATTGCTAAACAGCTCAATAAGCAATCTATAACTAAAGCCTTTCTTCAATAGGCAGGCCAGATCTTAACTGCTGCACATAACCAGCTAGCAACAAATCTGTGCTTAGCAGTCACCACTATTTTCAAGACTTAGTTATGTTGGTTTAAGATGGTAGGGAGCAGAGTAGAGTGGCCTGAGTTAACCAAAGTTAACAGAAAGTGCCACACTTTATATAAAAAGTACAAAGATAAGAGGTAGATATAGGAATATGATAAGCACTTTGTAAGTCCTCAACTTATTTTTACTTACTAACTCTGCTAAAGTCTTTTACTAGGCCCTTTCTTCACTAGAGTATCTGCTGAAGGATCTAAAGACTAGTATAATAGTAAATTGTAGTAATGTCACCCAAACTAATAGCATTACTGAGATATTTTTAGTTATTTGATGAGCTATCTCCTAATGACAAATTCTTCTTCCAATACCCTCTACACAAACTGGTAATAGTAATGAGTACAGGTCATAGTAAAAGTTACAAGGATGCTGGAGAGGCTAGCCCTTCTATTCCTAAAGTTGCCACTGGTAGTATTGCTAGGGAGTTAGCAATGTTGCCAAGAGTAGTGATGACTTTAAGAAGTAAGGAAAAGGGGAAGGCACAGAAAGAAAACAAAAAATTTATGGTAAGTTACCTAGAATTGCTAGGACCTTACCAAAGATTACTAACAGTTAACTAGAAGCCAGTACAAGATGCTTTTACCAATAAAGAGGCTAGTAAAACTCTTTCACTGGTAAAAGTCATCTATAGTGGTGGATACTAGAGTGGCTGTAAAGACCATAATATTTAAGGCTAAGGGCAAGGCAACTGTGTTGCTAATGGAATGACACCAGTTTAAAATTGAGTAAAGTGTAATGAGTTTTTAGACTGTTATTGCTATAGTTGTTGTTAAATTTTCTTAGTGTAATTACTACTAGTCAAAGAACAAATCTGAGGAATGTTAATATCTTACTGATTCTCAACTCTGCTATTGGTGTAATAGCTTTAGAAAGAGTTGTTCTTTCTATGGTCAATTATCAAGAAGTCAAGGAAAAAAGTTTGTTGCTAGGATAGTAATATATGTAGCTTTAGTTTAGCAGGCATGGAACTTTTTAAAGAAGTAGAGGGAGTTAGTGACTGCTGATAAGCCAATACAGATCAAGCACTTAAGCTTGAATCTGTCAATAAAGCAAAATAAGACAACCATAGGAGGCAGCAAGATTGCTAAAGGCAAGTAACCTCTGAAAAGTCACATGTATGTCAAAGTGAATAGTAATGACAAAGAGAAGGACAATAATGACAATAAGCTTTTTAGTCTAAGCCAAACAAACCTAAGTTTATTGCTGAGGTCAAAAATGTAAAAATGGGCATAGCAACACTAATAGCAACAATTATCAAGGAGCCTAAAGAGGTAATTATTGAAGAAATAGAGTAGATTCCAAAAGCAAAGGAGGAAGAAGCAAACAAGGTAGTTGAGGTCAAAGTTCTGGTACATACTAAGTTCTTCTTATTACTAAGAGACTTGCTAACAGTTGTTATTAGATCCTTTATATCTTTGTCCCTCACAGACAAATAAATAACAACATGCTAAGCTGGTTAGAGAAAGACCTGGCTCTACTTAAACTGATGATGCCAACTTCTTTGCTAAGGGCATATAAAGAATATGCAGTTTTAATAAAGCAATAGTTCCAATAAGAGCTGAAAGTCACTAAGACAGAGTTACTCAAAGCATAAACTCAGTTTAATGTTGTTAAGTACTCAGTAGTAATACTAGCAGGGTATTGAAAGAATTGCTAGGCTTTCTTAGCTTGGCAAAAAAAGAATGGGATTAAGGAAAAGAAGAAGGAAAAGGTAGTAGATATTTCTAACAATGACACTAACTTTAACAACTAATAATCACTGCTTTCTTTATTATAAAATATTTTTTTTATTTTATCAGCATTGTAGACTAGCTTCCTTAGAGCTTCATTATTTTATAATATCCTAGACTAACTCTCTTAAATTGCCTTTAAAATATAACATAATGAACAGAAATTATAAGCAGCCAAAAAAAAATAAGCAACCAAAAGTAATATGTCAGTCTAGAGTTAAAAGGGAAAAAACAAAGACAAAATAATTACTATACACTAGCAATAGTTGTTTAGTACTAGCAACACAAAGGGAAATGCTCAGTAGATTATCATAGTATAAAAACCTCAAAAGCATGCTAGTTACTAGTGAAAAGTCACTAAAAGTCACTAAGTGCAGCATTTTAGTGAAAAATATCAAGATGTAAAAGTCTGTAAAGTATTTAAATATGTAAAAAAGTGATATAAAATAAATAAAATAAAAGATTTAATGTTTTTGTATTGTATATAATGGTTTTTCTAACTGTATAGTGAATATATAAGTGAAATAAAAGGTGAAAAGAAAGTTGTCAAGGCTTAGCAAATGATTTTTAGTTGTCACTTTTTTTAGTAATGTTGCTAGCATCATTATTGTCTACAAGATTGGTTTGTTTAAGTTTATATAGGTAGGAGATGTTGATGTTAAAAGTATTGCTAGGCATAGATATATATTCTCTAGTGAAATAAAAAATTAAGTAAAAGATGACTACTAAGTAGTATAAGACTGAGCCATCTAATTTACAAAGAATGTAAGTGCCATAGTTATAAGATATCATTACTAAAAAGCTTAAGTAACAAGGCTTCATTTTCTTGTTATAGATAACCTCAACCTTAGTGTCCCTCATCAATATAAAATTGCTAGTCTAGAAATTGTAGTTGCAAATTGTAGCAGTATATTCAGCTTCAAAACAAATAGTAAATAAATAATAAGTGCTAAAGATAGTTTTATATAATCATTTAAGGTCTTTTTGGTAATGTTGTAAATTGATTGCTTGATAAGTTATGAGGTTAGCAGATGACATAAAGGAGTTCAGTAGTAGTCACAAGTATGTCACTTCTACTATGTCAGTGGGAAGAAGGGAGTGAGTACCTATAATAGTGTAGTATGAAGAATAGCTTATTCATTTATAAACTGTAACATGTTCTAACCAAAAGATCGAATAACAAGCAGCACTTCACCTAGATTGATTACTATCAACAGCCTTGAAGAGAGTCTAACAAATGTCAAAGTGAGGTTGCTTAACTATACTATTAGTATGCTTGTTGTAAGCAAAGACTCAAATATAATGCAAGTTGTACTTCTTTGCTAAGTAAGCAATGGCTTTTAAGATGGGAATATCATTGTTAGTAACAATTTTGCTAAGAGCTCTCTAGTAATAAATGATATCTTCATATAATCACTTAGCAATAGCATTACTATTCTCTCTAGCAAGCATATGGAACTCAGAGTAATATATTAGTAGACAATATTCTTAAATGATATACTTGAACTTATTTAAGAATAGCATAAATATAGTGTCAATATATATCTTGCTAAATAAAAGTGCTAGCATAGTAATAGTTAGTAAAATCAATACTTTAGTAGTCTGATGAATCTGGCAAAGGTGGCAAGTACAAATATACCAAATGATATTAGTACTAATTTGAGGCCACCAAAAGTGTTTTAGTAAGGCTAAGTGAGTAGTAAAAAGTCCTCTATAGCCTACATCATTATACATTGCTTATAAGATACATAAGTGGTAGTTAGTAAGAATAGGTAACTTGTAGGTGCCATCTCTATTCTATTACTAAAGCTTACCATTAATAATAAAAAACATTATAGTACTTAGTTAGAGTAATACTATTAGTTCTGGGACTTTCTTAAAGTCTTAGAAGGTCTACTTTGATTTCACACTAATTGCTTGATAATGGCTTGATATTGACATTAGTTTCTTTTAAAATATTGTTATTCTGAAAGTAGAGATATTTCAACAAACTTCAGCTTAAGTGATTCACTCTCTGAGAACCACTGAACCTTTGCCTATTAATTGCCTGTCCATTTACTACTCTACTTGAGCTATTGATACCTCTGTCTATAGTGCATAGACTACTTTCTACATGTAACTTTTGGTTTCAGACATTCCAGCACCTCTATCCTGAATGGTATTTCAATTCCTACTGTTTAAATGTCTTAAATGCTTGTTTAAATGCTTGTTTCATTGCCATAAGCTAGTTTCTTGTGCCTTCATTCTTCTTTTCCATTCTAAAGTTTTTCCTTTTCTATTTATCCCTTCCCCTTTTATATTGCTTCTATTCATAAGTTTCCTTCCATTTATATTCACCATTCTAATCTAGTTATTCTTAAATCAAATCTTATTTTAATCTAGATCTAGCTAGAATTAATGCTACTCTAGTACTTTTTCCAGTCTCATACTTTCCTCCTATTACAGTGATTGAACTATCATTGAGTGTATAGCCTAGTATAGTCCTTATTCTATCCTGTTCTGTATTTATTCTGATGTATTTTAAGAAGATAATATTGCTAGAACTTGTTTTACTAGAAGGCTTACAGTTTTCAGCTTTAATAGATAGTTTATTGACTTCTAGTATTTTGTATGTTTCCAATGTTGTAACAACATCATATCAACATAGCAGCATAGCAAATAAAGATTGTATAGGCATTGTTACTAAAGTTGTCAGACCTGACTAAATTGCTAAGCCACTTCTGGACCAACAAGATATGGGTGTTGCTAGCAATAGCCTTAATAGTATGAGGAATATTGCTATATATAGTAGTAGTGTCATCATATAGAGGCTACAAGTCATCACTAATTATTAGGCATAGGACAACTATATCCTAAATGTTACTAGTAAATATCACTAAGAGCTAGAACTCAAGGACTAAAGGTAGTGATTATGAGGCTGAAGAGACCTGGCAAAGTAGGGAAAGGGAAAGCTGAACTTGGTGAATAAAGCTATATAGTCAATTAATCTAATCCTCATATACCAAGTTGTTGCTATTGTCTGGAAGAGGGTTGCTAAATTGTAGCAGTTGTTGTAAAAGTCCATTTAGGCCATGGAAGGTACCTTTAACATGTATAAGCTCAAAGTGAAACATTAGAATCCCCATGATTTAGCAATTCATACTAGCAGAAGGCTGAATGTCAGGGTTCTGGAGAATACCCTTAATATAATGAGTGTTGACTTTAATGATTAGGTTTCTGACTCCAATAAAGTATATTCATAAGGCCTGAAGGATATGATAGACTATAAAGCTCAAGTTTGGACTGACTGAACTGTAATTCTCTGTTGTTAAACATGATGGACTTAAAATAATCATAGCAACAATCTTTGTAATTGTCACTATGATACTGGTAGAGGTAGTAGCCTATAGTGATGTATGATATATTAACTGCTAAGATGACTGAGTCAGGCAATTTATAGTTAATGGAAACTAGGGGCTTAGCATCTTGGAGGGCCTTAACAAGGTCTTGTTGTACATTGACTTGATTAGAACCAAACTCAAAAGAAACTCCAGTATATATGAGTTTTATTAAGTTGTTAGTATAGTAAACAAAATTCTTAACAAAAATCCTAAAGATGGCAATCATATTCAAAAAGGCTCTAACTTTAGATAGCAACTTACAAGAGCCTCAGTGCTCAAGTAGGGCTAAGCAATTTTTTTCAGGTATTTGATTGCTAAGAGTACAAATGAGTCTTAAGATCTTGAATGTAAGAGTGTATAAGACAAGCTTATAACTAAAAAATGTACTGCTACAATACTTTATTTGTTAAAAAATCTGGTTAAAGAGCTTAAAGAACTCCTAGAGTGCTAAGCAAATGTTTAGGTTAGTAAGATGCTTAACAGGAAT
Organism: Termitomyces sp. DKA19; assembly: GCA_018851325.1. NCBI lineage: Eukaryota > Fungi > Basidiomycota > Agaricomycetes > Agaricales > Lyophyllaceae > Termitomyces > Termitomyces sp. DKA19. Next base: position 9,583 of record JABCKS010025354.1, on the reverse strand, counting down.
ACTGTTAATGAACTTCCAGTCTTTAGAACCCTTAGTACCAATGTTATTAATGAAACTGAGTACATTCATAAAGAATCTTGGGCTACAGAATGAAGGTAACATTGTCATAGAAGATTGGTATAGAGTTGGTTCAACCTATCAGTAAGGTCACTAAGTGAAGTGCACTAAATAGTGTCTGAAATGTTATTAAGTCATGTAAAGCTGAGTCAATTAGTTGCTCATCATAATCAACAAAAAAGTCTAGTATAACACTACAAATACATTTAGCAAAAGATTCAGTGATATAATCTGAAAAAAGAGGTACTTCAGAGTAATAAATGGTGACATGGTTTAGTGGCTCTAGACTGTACACAATCTGGAGCTTACCATTCTTCTTAAGGATACAAAACCAGCAGGATTAGTAAGCTGAATTTGAGGGTTTATAGATGCCAACTTTGATCTTATTATGAATGATCTTGCATACTTCTTTCTTGAGGCCTGGGGAAATAGGGCAATTATGCTGAACCTAAGAAATATGGAGAAAAGTTAGTATCCTGATTGAGGGAAAGGAGTTAAAGCAAAAGCTTCCTTGTCCTGAATCTTCCCAAGCAAATGCCTTTTCTTGTTTAGCAATAAGATCAATAAGGACATTAAGTTCATTGTTAATGAGAAAGCTGATATTGTGGTTCTTAACAAATGTTGCTTGTTAGTCACTGGTGAATCACTGAGTTGGTATGAACAGAAGAGAATTTGAGTCAAGTGCTGAGATTGTTGCTAATGGATCACTAAAAATTTGTTGTTAAACTCTGAAGTCTCTTTACTAATGTGATTGACAACAGGTTTGATCTTCATAGTAACTGACTTGTATTTTTTCTTTACTTGAACACCTTTTTTTAGCAGTATTATTAGTAACATATTGGGTAAAGAAAGAAAAATTGACATAGATAAAAGCAATATCTGTAATACAAATATGAAGAGATAATATCTGTCTAAGAATTAAAAAATTAGAAGTATTAGTTGAAATAAAATAAGAATGAGGAAATAGCAAAGAAGAGAAAAGATCACAAGCAATAATATAAAGGTAAATAAGAGAAGAATCTGTATATATGCAAGATTTTATAAGTAAAATATCATTGTCCAAATTATAAGAAACTATATATATTGTTAGACTAGTTGAATGATTATAGCTGATAATTGTTACTAAGTTGTTAGTATTGTTGCTATTTAACTTAGTACTGAAAGAACTAGAGTAGTTGTATCTTTTAGCAAACCTTTTGGCAATTATTTTTTCTGTACTTTTCATGGGGAAATGTCAGGATCATGTATTATATATTAAAGTTGGAAATCAGTAACAGTAATAGTAATCTCAATGTTATTAAGAGTGTTGACTATACTTCTAATGAGAATGTTAAATAGGTAATCAAGTAAAATATCATAAGCAAGGGACCAAAGTACATGGATTTGAAAATATAGGATTAAGTCATTAATAGTATAGGGAATGTTTCTAGCAAGTCTTAGTAATTGATCTATTGTGCTATTAGTGCTCTGTATATTCAAAATAATACTAGTGTCATAGAACAAGCTAAAGTCATTAGTAACTTCTGCTAACATAAAAATGATCTAAAACCCACTATCTATGATACATTCTATTTCTTTGTAATTATCAATTAATATTATAATAAACCTTAGTAACTGAGAATTCTTAGCAACTGTTAATACTACAGGCTTCTTTCTAGGAGGTAGTAACTCAATGTAAGCTTCCACTGAGTCAATCAAAGAAACTTTGGCTTAGTCTAGTATAAGTCTGTTAGTAGTACTAGTGTTTAATCCTAGTAAAAACTGTGGGTGTATTTATAGCAAAAGTCAATAAAGCTTCTTTAAAAATGTTGCTAGAGTCTTGTACTATATTAATATTTATACTAATTAATTGCTTAGGTGTAATGGCAATCCTAAGCTGATTTCTAATATCTAGGGTCATAAAATAAAGCTCATCAACTGAAACAGTGACCTAGGTGCTTAAAACTTAATTAAATACTGCCTTTGATTGTTCAATATTATAAATAGGAAGTATAGCCCTATAAGCAGCATTATTATAGCAATCCAAAGCAGCAAAATTTCTGTTAGTAGATGGAGCATAATGACTAGGAATACTAAAGAATGGATGTATTAGGGAATGGGGAACAGGTTTAGTAGACTTAGTAATAGATAGCAAATTGTTACTAATAGGTTATTCAGATATTTTGTCTTTGTCAGCCAGTTTAACAATAGAAGTTGATACTGTGTTAGAGGATAGAGTAGTTACTAAGGTTTTGTTAGTTGCTAGTTGCTGATAGTACTGGAGTATTATTGTTAGCTGTTTAGTAAGGAGTATAGAAAACCTATACATTGTCAAACTTTTTACCAGCTTGTTTTAGAGTATATAGCTCTCATTCTAAAGTTTCAATATGCTTATCTTTTATTAGCAATTGACTAACATCTTGCTATAGAACTTTATATATTAGTAACTGCTGCATTGTTGCTTGCTTAGAGTTGAGATTAATATTAAAAAAGAATCTGCTAGTAATGATTTGTCTAGAGTTTAAATGATGTTATTTTTCAATATGTTCTATATATAGCTGTTTGCCAAAGTAATTGGGTATCATAGTGCTTAATGATAATACAATCTTACCTTCAGTATTGCAATAAATTTTACTCTGCTGAATTATATGCTTTAATTAAATACAAATACTACATACTATGGTATGACTTGTTTTACTATAGAAATGGTAGGTGCTACTAAATTGTTGCTAATAAAGTTAACTGTTATTAGTAAAAAGAGTTTTTAGGTATTTTGAGACACTAATAATCACTATAGTCATTATTAACTCAAGGCTTTTACATTTGAAGACAGGGAACTATATAGCAAAAGTGTTAATAGCAGGTACTAGAATGATACTAAGAGTGTTAGCAATAGATGTGGCAAGAACAGTAGACTTAGTAATCACTGTATTAGAACCTTTAATATTCACTTTACACTTTTAAAAACCTGTTCTATATTATAAGAATCTTTAAAATAGTAGTCTGGAAGTATAATCTTGAGTTGGCAGATAATTTTAAATCAAAATAACATGAAAATATCTTATTAAAATAAGTAACATTTTTTGTTTTAGTAGAGTTTGCCATTAGTAAAAAGCTATCTAACAATATGTTGAAAATCTCAATAGTAGTTTGAAAATTGTCTTAATGTTGCTAAGCTACTATTGAAAGTCTAATTAATAAGTTGCTCAAAGTTGTCAAAGATGTATTGGGTATTAACATAAGCTTTAGAATACAACTTAAAAACTGCCACTTTTTATTTTTGATAGATATAAGACCATAGAATATTGTCACTAATTATTAAGTGTTTATTAAATTCTAGTAAGCTAAGTCAAATTTCTATTGTATCATAAGAGACATAGTATATATTCCTTTTTTTAGATATCATCAGTAATACTATAGTCAGCAAAAAAATATTTTAATTCTTTGAAATATTGAGAAAGCTTTTTAAAGTAACTTTTATTCCATTTAAAAGCAGTTGTATTGTTACAAAAAAGCATTTAAATACAACAAATGACTAGATTGTTGTTTAGAGTAAATGTTAATATAATTAAAGAAAAAGGAATCTGTTTGTTAGTAGAGAAAGCTGAAGTTAAATGAAATTCTAAAAAGATAAAAGTATTAGTAATAAATAGTAGTGATAATGAAGCATTAAAAAAGCTTTTTACAAAAGTTTCAGAGAAATTATTAAAAAGTTCACTAATATTAAGAAGATTCTTAGTAGCTTCTAGTTTGTTAATAAGAAATCTAAGAAAATGTAGTTAGAAAAAGGTTTGAAGCAGTTAATAGCAAATAATCTAATAGTTTAACAGTCAATTTCAAGTAACATATTACTTAAGTTCTAATTTCTAGTGAAATAATTATCTAATTCCTTTATAAAAGGCTTTAAAATGATATACTCTTATATTATCTAGTTACTATGCAAAAAACTAAAAAGATGACCTATAAATGTACTAGCAATCAAATCAAATAGCTAATAGTAGAAAAGATGTATAAAAGCAAATTAGTAAATATCTCAAAAAACAAGAGCTATAAAGTAGGAATGAAAAAGAAAGTAAGTGAAAGTAGTTACTAATATTAGCTTAAATTGTTAGATGCTATCAAAAGATTATTAATGTTAGCTTAAATTATTAGATATTACTAAAAAATTGTTAAATCATTAAAAGAAAAAGAAGAAAGAAAAAAAAAAGACAAAGTAGTTGCTAAGTAAGTAAAAAAAAAAAATTACTAAGTATGAGTAAGAATTAAGTAATAAAAAGTGAAAAAATCAGTAAAGTAAATGAATATTACTAAAATATAATAAAAAAGTGAAAAAGAGGTTAAAAAACAATAAATTGCTAAATAAAAGATTACTAAAAAAAATTATTAAAATTTATAAAAGTTTAGTAATGAAAAAAAACAAAGGTAGAAATACAAATTAATATAAATAATAACTAAAGAACAGATATAAAAACTAGTCATTAATATTATTAAAATACTATAATATTATAAAACATTTATACTTAGTACTATATTAAATTGAAAATGAGTTTGTTAAGGCTGCCATTAAGCTATTAACAATGATAAAAAAGACTAAGAATGAAATTTGAAGTTGAAAGAAATAATAAACAAAGTATTTAAAAGCTATAACAAATAATAATGAGTTATAACCTTTTTTTTTATATAAAACTAAATATATACAAAGAGTATTTATACTATTGTAAGTAATATAAGTAAGGATAAAAAATTAATTACTAAAGATGATAGCATTTATTAAAATATCCAAAATTTTATACTAATATTTAAATAATAACCATCTATAAATATATAATGTCAGAAATATATATAAAATATATTAAATAGAAAAATAGAAGTATTAAATAGAAACATAAATAAGTGTATTATATATCAATATTTAAAGTATAAATGTTATTCAGGTATATTTATAATTAAAAAAATTAAAGAAGCTAAAAAGTCATATGTCTATGAGATATTGTCTTTTTAAAAGCAAAGTATAGGTATTACTAAAAATTGTTGTTAACAATCATTACTAAAGAGATTCTTAACTTTATTATTCTAGATTTTAGAGCTAAACTCTATAAATAAAATTTATGACTTTGAACATTTTATAATTATTAATATCTTATACAAAAAACTATTTTATTCTAAATTTTAAGTTTAAATTTCTTATGACATATTCCTAAATTATATACTATAAAAATAAGATTAGTAAAAATATTGTTAATAGTACTTAATGATAAATAAATCTCATCAATATAATAAGTATAAACAAAGCTAATGAGAATCTATTGAATATTATAGCTTTTAAATAGAATTATTAATTTTAAACTTAGGTTTAAAGTTTAATCTAAGCACAGTTATCAAACTTTTAGTTTTACAATTATATTTTGCTTATGATTTTTTTTACATTAGTTCATTCTGTAGTTATAGCCATTATACCTCTTAGAATATTAAAATAAGTTTTTTGTATCTATAGTTTTTAATATATATTTACAGTTTTAACATTTTATAATATATTAGAGACTGTTTCTACTTGTTTTTATAGCAGCTATATTAACATTTTTAATAATAAAGTCAAAAAAAGAATAGGTATAGTGAAAAAATCTGAATAAACTTTTAGTAAAAGTTAATAAAAATTTAAAAAAGCTTAAACTTCCTTTTTATTTTTTTTATAAGTTATTTGACCATTTTTATTACCTTAACTAAATCTAATTTTAGTTATTCTATATAAAATAATTAAGGCTAAATACTTAATTTAGGTTTGTTAAATTCATATTTCTTTAGTTTAAAATAGAGCTAATACTAGTAACAATACTTTAGAATAATGTATATAATTTAATAATACTACTTTTATATTTTTTATAGATATTTAAAAAAAGAAAAAATTGTTATTATGATTATAACTTTTATTAAAAATTATATAGAGCTTATTAAAATCAATATAATGGTTAAAAATAACAAGTTTTTATATAGCTTGTAAAATTAATTTCTTAACTTATTAACACTAAGCAAAATTAATGAAAGCATCTACTACTTTTTTTTTTGTATATTTATAATGCAAACTCTAAGTTTTAAAAGAATAAAGATTTTTAAAAACTTTTTCTTACATCTTTGTAAGATAAAAGGCCATTGTAAAAACCAAATCAGGAATAAACAACTAAGTATTAAATGTTTTAAAGTCCTTTAACAGTTTAATAAATTAATTAAATTTAACTTATAATACTTCTTAAATAGCTGTCTCAATTGCTTAAGCATAAAACTCCTCTGTCTAATTACTTTCATAATTGTTGCATAGAAGTTTTATATAATTATCTAAATTTGATATTATATAATTTAACTTATTATTTAACTTTATTAATATGATTATTAACTTCAGTTGTATTAAAACTGAGCTTTTTAAAAGTTTAAATAAATTTTAGTATAGTCTATTTATTATTAACATTGTTATTGATAAGCTTCTAACAATTATTATATATAGTCTTATTTTATTTAGCATTATAATCAACTTTTGTAAGTTTTCTCAAAGTATAATTATTAAATTTGCAACAAAATTCAGTATTAACAGTTTAAAAATCCTCAATATGTTAAGTCATGACAAAAAGAAATTAATAATAGTATAACAAATAGTAAAATGTATAAAAAAAAAGGTATAACTAACAAAAAAGTTTTAGTAGCAAAAATATAGTTAAATTATTATAATGTGTTTGTATAAATTAATTATATACTTACTGTGAAATAAATAAAGCTTATTGTACACTGAATAACTTTAAGCTTAATTTAGAACTCTAATAAATAATAAAAAATTCATTAATTAAAAATTAAAAACAAAAAACTTTATTTAAAATAGTAATGTATAGTAAGAAATAAATTAAAAAATAATAGTAATAGTAATTATTACTTTATGCAAAGTTTTAAACTATTGTATGTAGTAAAAAAGCAACTTTGATCTGATAATAATGATGAAAACTATACAAAATTGTTGCATATATAAAAGAATACAAAAAAATATTGCATAGAAAAATCTTGATTAAATGAGATTTGGAACTTTAGTGTTTCTAACCTAGTATTTATTAAATCTTGGCCACTAAGCCAAAAATGACTATTAGTAAGCTGATAAAATAGTAATATAAATGTTTGTTTGTGTAGAAGCTTTTAAAAACACTTTTTATCTCTAGAATTTATATTTATATTGAATGTAAAAGTATATATTAATCTATTTATTAATTAATTAATGTTGACTAATATTTAATTTAACTTCTTTATACTATAAATGGATTTTATTGTTTTTAAACTATAAAAATACTTAAAAAATTATTTTCAAAACAAAAAAAGTATATATTAGCTATTGATTAATTAATGTTAACTAACATTGAATTTGGCATCTTAGTGAAACTTTAACAGAATTATGCTGTTGATATGTTAAATATCACATTATGTAAATAACTTTTTAAATCTTTAAACTAATAAAATAAGTAAAAAATTAATCTTTTAAATAATCTTTACCTATTTCTTCTAATAGTCAACCTTTTAGTACTCCTAAAAGCTAAAAGCAATAAACTAAAGCTTAAAGTAAACTAGAATACAACTAAATACAGTAAAGTTCTAATAATAATCAAGTAAAAGTATATATATATGGAGCTATAGCTATATTTGAAATTGTAACCAAATGCAATGAGATTATAGCAAAGATTGAATAATAATATATATATGTGAAGCTATAATTAATTATAGTGAGATTATAGCAAAAACTAAATAATATATATATATATAAACTTTTAAGAAAAATTAGTTAAATATGTTGGAATAAATTTTCAATTACTTGCTTTACATATAGTAAATTCTATATTATATTTTCTCAATGCATATTAGAAAATTGTATTAAGGTAATTTTAGCATCAGACAATATAACAATACATCATAAAGGACTACAAATATTGTATTTTAAAAAATTCTCAATAGTTTACAAATATAAGTGTAATTTTTGATAAAACTCCTTTTTATAATTTCTAAATTTTAGCATTTAACTTAATATTTTATAATACTGTACTAACTTGATATATTGTTTTTTCTTAATTATGCAGTAGCTTAAAAAACTATTTTAATATTTTATACTTTTTGAAAATAATATTGACATAAAAGATTAAAAGTATCTAAAATTCTGTTTAGATCAGGTAAAATACTATGGCATTGCAGCTACAAATTGCATCTTAGTTTATGTAATTTAAATCAAAACTGATAGAGTAATAGCCATTTTAAAATATTTACTCATTGTGATAGTTTTTTGAGTATCTTTAACTTTGTAGATTTATCTCTATTTTAGTCAAAAATAAAGAGTAAGTTGCATATGGGAATATCAACAGAGTCATGTGACCATGTTTGGGCATATTTGGAAGTGGTTCAAGTTGGTTGAACCATATCTTAACCTTCAACCACCATCATAAAAGCTATTTTTTCTGTATAATGCTCTATTATTGCTTTTCTTCTTGCTCAAGGGTATTCTCTGCATCAGATCAAGGCTAAAACTGGTCTAGAGAAGTTTACTATTAGAAAGATCAGTAGAGAGTTGGAGGTGAACAAGTAAAACTATTCTGAAGGTTGTCTAATTAAGCTTACTCTATATAATAAATAGGCTATTGTTCAACAAATCTTAATTGGGAGACTTGATACAGCTATTCAGGCCATCAATTTTATCAACAACATTATTTTCAATTCTGTCTCTCCTCAGACAGTCTGAAATATACTAAAGAAGGAGAGGTATTGGTTTGCTACAAAGAGAAAAGTTTCTATGCTCAAACTAGATATAGGCAATTACAGCTTAAATAGGCTCAAAAGCATCAAAACTAGACTGTGAAGGATTGGAAAAGAGTGTTGTAGACAGATAAGACAAAGATTAACAGGATTGGGTCAGATGGAAAGTAGTATATGTGGAAGTTATAAGGAAAAGGTATTTTAAACTAAACTACTACATTTACTATAAAATATGAAGGAGGGAATAATCTCATAGTATAGGGTTGTATAGGTTGGAATAGGGTAGAAAAGCTGGTAGAAGTGGTGAAAATCATATATGCAGAGCAGTACCATGAAATTATGAAGAATGAAGTAAAGAAGAGCCTTGAAAAATCAGAGATGAAGGAAGGTGCCCACTACTTTCAACAGGACAATGACTTCAAACACAACTCTAAGAGAGCTAACAAGTGGTTTGAAGACAACAACTTTGATGTCCTTTGGTGGTCAGCCTAATTCTTTTGGTGGCCAGCCCAATCCCTTGATCTTAACTCCATTCAACACCTCTGCAAGTACTTCAAAGAGCAGCTTAGGTAATATAAAACACCTCCTCATGGTGTGTATGAATTGTGGGAGAGAGTTGCAAAGGAGTGGGATAGAATACTAGCAAAAGTATGCCAAAGACTGATAGAAAGCATGCCTAGAAGGATTCAAGCAGTTATCAAAGCAAACAGAGGACATACAAAGTACTAAATACCAAAATTAGAGATGCTCAAAAAACTGTCCCATTGAGTGAATATTTTAA
>JABCKS010025353.1:0-17427 GCA_018851325.1 Termitomyces sp. DKA19 | reverse complement strand
TTGACTTCATCGGAGTTCATACTACTTCCCACACTAAGTCCCACTACCATCTGCCATTAACGTGCCATCCCAATTTCAAGGCATCAGAAACTCCGGTTATTTAATTTATCGTAGCCTGCCATTCATTTCTGGCTCTACTGTCCTACACACGGTTCTCTATCCGAAACGCGTACCTATATTGAGTATCTACGTGTCAGGTAAGTATAATGAGGTGGTTATCTGGATCGGTGAATCGTCGGGAGCTGAATCCTGGCCTTTTTCCAGGATCTTCTCATCCTCTAGGCGCTTTGGTGGCATCCCATGACGCCATAACGATACCGCTGCAAGCAATGCTTCAAATCCTGCCAGGCCCGCGATGAACCACCAGCCAGCCCTGTACCCTTCGAAGTCGGTCACGTCGCCACCGCTAACTTTTGTGGCTATAGCGATAACAATCGCAACACCTATGGAAGATCCAATTTGCAGGCTAGCGTTAAAGATGGCTCCGATGAGTGATGTGCTTTCTAGAAGATTGACTCCTGGTTTATAGAGAGGTGCACGCAACATGGCAATGCTGTGGAGTCTAGTCAGAACATAGCAAGAACAGATCTACATCCTTGGCACGTACTTTGACGAGACAAAAGCCGTGGCCAGGCCGATACATGAAACTATGAAAGCAGGGAAGACTTTGGTCCAATACGTGTCTTCTGTTCCTGAAAATGCAAGGAGCACAGCTCCGGCCAATACGAGTGCATGACCGCCGGAAAGCAGAAGACGAGGGGAGACGTAGGGTGTGAGTGTACCCGCAATGAACGTAGTGATGAGACCTAGAGGGCGGACTGCAGAAAGATAATTATACCATCAAGAAACGAGAAGCACCTGCGAGGCCAAAGGGAATTCTGAATGTTATGTTAGCCATGCTACATTGTGTGCATAATTCGTATGTAAGGACTTGACTGACATTCTGATAGCAGCATTGACCGCTGACACGTTCCAGACTCGCTGGAAGACCTCTGATGTCTGTAGAACGATGGTATTCATGTAGGCATACTCACTCGAAAAGGATTTGGATGATGAATACAAATCTGTTATGTCAAGCCTGGTCCCTTACCTTAGGACAATGAAAAATAAAGGAGTGAATGTCGGTAGAGTCCAAGTCCACGGAGGTATGAGAGGTTCCTTTGCAATCGTTTCCACGTAGCCGAAGACTGGAAACAAGATCAGCGATATAATGAGAGGAGGAAGTACTTCCTTCGAGGCCCAGCCTTTGACATTGCCTTCAGTGACAGCAAAGACAAGAAGAAGTATAGAGGCTAAGTAGAACAAACCAGCTCATGCTTCTCTACCAACGTCATAAATTTTGAAAATTCACCTGTCAAGAGGAAGAGTCCCGCCCAGTCCATATTCCTGTACACGTCATATTTGCTTCTCGTACTCGCCGGGTTCGGCGACAGGAAGAAAGTTGCAACACATATCGGAAGGATAATCACTGCCATGAGCCAGAAACACCATCTCCACCCAATCTTCTCGGAAATGATACCACCACTGCACAAGAATGCTGGGTTCATTACCTGTTTTCGTGAACATAGCAGAAACTCACATGACCAGTCCTCCCATATTTCCTACGGCACCGAGTCCAGCGAACCTGCGATATTCTAATTAGGAGGAATGTAGACGGTAGTGAACCAGCGCACAGCGATAGTGCACGATCTTGCTCCACTCTCTCTGGAAACACCAGGACAATCATGGTTATTGCAGATGGAACGGTGAATGCGGCACCTCGAGGGACGTCAGTTCGCGAACAGATTGGATCTCATAACACACCAATTCCCTGCAGAGCTCTAATTACAAACAACATGGGGCCGTTGATGGCAAATCCATTAATGATGGATCCCAATCCAACCGTCACGAGTCCGGAAATGAAAAGCGTCTTAGGACCATGTACAGCACCCAATCTCCCCCCCTAGATGACCCCATCAGATTTGCTTGTGAGACCAAGCTCCACATTTAGTGACTTACTATCAGAAGGAAGGCACCAAACGTCAAGGTGTATGCATTCAGAATCCATTGGCTCTCGGAGACAGCGACGTCAAGGTCCCGAGTTACTTTTGGCAGGGCAATAACTGGAGCAGTGACGTTGACAATATCCAGTAGTTGAGCTGTGGAGAAGAGGAAAAGAAGGAAGTAAGCCCTCGCTCGGGAGACACAGAGAACAGCAGAAGACATGATAGGGCCGCAATGTATGGTTTAAAACAAGAGCGCGAAGCCTTCATATTTATAAGAGTTTCATATGTTGCAGGATAAACCTGTCCGTCGGTTCACCAGGCTCGATCGCATGTACCTTACTAACTTGACCTTTTCATGTATTGATTACCTACGTTTTTATAGAGATTGGCGTACGACTCTAGCCTCCAATCGAAATGCCTGAAACACTGGTCCGGAGAAACCCCTTTCGAGCACGTCGAACACATTGTCCGCTGACAGGCAGATATTAAGACCTTAAAGCCTGACAACACGTAAGTCTAAATCCTCAGCACAATATAATTGCGTGAGGGTTCGTATAAACTAGGGTGGTATATAAGTTATTGAGACAATGGAAAGGGAAGAGGCCAAGAGGCCAATAACTGAACAATGAGGGAAGTAGCCACAGGGCCGGTATCTGGACAATGCAATTGTGATGGTGTGATCGACGTACTGTGCTATGATCGAGGTTGATGGTTGCGTTTATAGATACCAACCCTCCTCCTCAACCAGAACCTCGATATTGTCCACACCAATTGCAGTTGTTCCTCGTACTGGTCATTTTTAGCCCTGTTACTGGCAATCAACAGGAAGTCATTGATGTGGACGACTGCTATAAATGTACCTGTTTCGGACTTTTGATAGTGATACGTCTGCCTCAAAACGAGGCAGACAAGGAATCTAGATAAATTCCCAATATACCCTACATTGCGGAAAACTGTAAGCATGCGTCGAAAACTGTAGACGCAGGGAAGACTCACCTCTCAAAAACCCCAACAAACGTGTAACGACGACACCCGTAACAGACGGCAGTGCGGTGGGAAGACTACGGTCCGATCCCGAACGGAATGAAAAGACTAAGGTGTGCCCGGCAAGGAAGAAATCTCGGGACAAATCCCGAGATCGATCTTCCATCAGAAATTGCCTCATCGCCGATCTCTGACCCACCACCAATCCTCACCCAGAAACCGTCCTCGAACGCGCATTACAATGCGCAGCGGCCACAAGATAACAAGGGAAACTCCAGGAGAGGATGGGAGGAAGAGACAGGAAGGGCAAGGGCATGAGAGGAGGGAGGGAGTTGGCCGAAGAAAACTGAATGAACCATTAGCAGCAGCGCCAAGCGACGGCGAATGCAGTAACCGATGCCCAGGCCCAGTAACAGGCTGCGCTGAGTGCCCTACATGCAAAAATACGGTGACTCATCATGTAACAAGGTTATGGTCCATGTACAGTTGAAGGAGTATCATGAGGAAGGGGTTTTGAGCAAGAGGGCAAGCAAGCACTTGCCACTAGCTTGGACATCTCCAGGAAGTGGATAGCTTGGGCCTATGAGCACTTGATTGCTTCGGAAACATTAGTAAAATATACTTTTTGAGCCCTGCCCATTAGTTTGAGACCACCTCTTTCTTTTGGATTGAAATCAATAAAAATATTGAAAACTATTAATTATAAGTGAGGACTTAACTTGAGTACAACACATTTGATCAAGTTTGTACAACTTGGTATCTTAGTCCAACTCAGATTTTGCATCATCTGGAGCCCACTATGAGCGGCTTCTTTATAATACAAAAACTCACTTTTGGATCTCCACAATGAGTCCAAACAAAAGAAGAATTAGTTCTGCTCCACCTGGGTCTGGCCCAGTACACCTAAGGTTACAACACCAAAGGTGTAAAATACTGTTCAACTAAGGAAATGGGAAACTCATGTCACTATTAAGAGCACTATCTCTCCTTTGCCTAATTGTGAAGTTGTAATTAGAAAACAAAACTTCATTCTGACAAGTCAACTTTCTGTTGTGATCCAATGGATGGCCACTGCAAGCATCAAAGAAACCATGCCTCTTGGTCCAGGCTGGCCACTAATTAAAGAGACAATGAAGGACAATAAGTATATAGACCATGCATAGACATAATTGCCCTCAGTTGATTGCACTAAAGACTGAGGGTGAGTTACCAACCCATTTCTACAATATGAACAATGGACTTACAGTACTATAGATAAGAACTTACAGTGTATTATCTATAGTCTATACCAGGTATCCACTTGAAACAGGTTATAGGCTGTGCTGCCTGGTAAACTGAAGTGACATATTTTGACTATTGTAAGCAATGACTGCTTATTGTTCCTTGCCAGATCAATGAATCCAATTACCCCTCCCTAGAAACATGCAAGACTATGTACCTATAGACCCTTGCTCTTTCCACATAATGCCTTGTATGTCACCAACTAGTGGAACTACAGCTAAACACCTCAAGCAATCCCATGGTGATACCCATTGAAAAAATCACATCATCATGTGCTCAACATATCCTGGACAAGGATAATGGGAAATATACTGAATGGGGCTATATGATGAAACTTGAACTCTCCATGGTACAGCTATAGGACTATGTCTTTGACCTACCCTCTGACCTGGAACCCACCTATAACCTATGGGCATATTGGGCCTGGACTATAAATAGGCACCTGGCTTAGTGCACTCCAACTGAGTCTATAATGCAGAAGAGGTTACTAGAGATCTCCTGAAGTCCATCACAGTCTTATCTGCCCTCTCCAGCAAGTCATTTTAATTATATCCACTCTGCTATATTCCATGACCTGGAACTGGTAGGAAACACTAAGATATACAGTCTAAGATGCACAGTCCAGTAGAGATATGGCAGTTCATTGCAGGGGAGCAGAGATCTAGCACCACCTCTATATATATGGCACTGATTGCATATGCTATAAAACCTACCAGAGGCAGCAAATTTCTATATTCTACATGCAAGGCATAATATTGCCCAGTACATGTGTATATAGGGCACAAAGCTCCATGGTGCATTCTGGAGAGAGGTGCAATTGCAGATAAAACCCTGGAAGAGTCTAAAACAGCCTGGCTTGCCTACTATGATAAGAAGAACAAGGAGAAGTGAAAAACCTCTAAGATTACATTCACTCCAACTGGAGGTAGAAAGGCATTCACTTTAGAAGGCAACTCAGACACAATAGTAGCATACCCTACAGCACAGGTCTCACAGACATAGGCCAAGATGCAACCCAGGTTTGCAGAGTTAGTCTCTGACACCTCTCTAGCCACTGACTAAATAACAGATGTAGAGGCACTAGAAATAAATGCATAGGTTGTATGTGAAGAGGAGCCCAGAATTAGCATAGACTGCACACCACATGACATACCCAACCAATGCCAAGAAACTCCCCTATCTTGTAAAAATAAGACTCAAGAATCATTCATCCTAGACTCTGGCACTATAGTACACATATTACTAGACACAACTGACTTCATATCCATCCAATTGATCAAAGAGAAACTCATTTGTGGAGTGGGGGAATCAACAATTGTAAGCAACAGGCATGGGAGCTGTATGCCTACAGATTATGGATAACTCATTTCTAGATCTCAACAATGTACTATACATCCCTAGATCAACAGTAAAGCTACTATCTGTAGGCAATCTAGCACAAAGATTTGGGATTGTAAACTTGTTCAATAACACAGAAGCAACCCCTGACTATTAAAAACAACAGGAAACCCATCTTGACTACAACTCTTCTTCCAATGTGCAACCTATATGCCCTCAACATCCCTTTCAATTACACCTTTGCAGTCCATACATCACCCAATATTCAAACTTGACACCTCAGGCTAGGACATGCAAACTATCAATCCATTATCTAAATAGTGGAATGATTCAAGCTATGCCTGCCTCCTTCAAAAAACCTCCAGTTTATAACTATTGAATCCTTAGTAAGCAGATAAGGACATCATTTCCAAAGGAGAGGGAGCAAGAAGATGGACACAGGGCTGTGAGACAATTGGGAAAGGTGTGGGTGGATCTTACAAGGCAGATAGCTATAAGATTGTTATCAAAAAACAGGAGGAAGAGATAGTTCTGCTACCAGACCAACAAGTCAATGCTCTACAAGTATATAGATCTACTAGGAATAAAATACTCACAGAGAAGGCAGCCCTGGACAACTAAACAGAGACATGCATGGTAAAGGCAGTATAAGAATCAAAGGAGGCAGCCAAATGCATCAGAATTGCAAGATAAGAGAAGAGGAATGTAAAAAATAATGCTGACCTTAGACTAGGTCATGATCTAAATCAAATCTTGTCAGCCCTCAGCACAATCAATAACATGCCTGATCTTGGCCTGAAGATGGATCTAGAGATGCTAAGGACTTGGAAGTGTCAAGACCCTACTAGTTTTATTCTGCCAACCTACCTATGACCCTGCCACCCCAGAAAACTGCCCTGCCCAACCCCTGAGCCCCTCCACACTCTGCACATAACCAGATCACTGGCTCATACATTCCCAAGCCCCAACCCTAACAACTTCCCTGGACATGCCCTACACATCATTGAATTACTGGCAAACTGCCTTTCTAAGTCCCAAACCCTCTTGGGGCCTGCTCCTGCCCTGAGATAAGCTCCCACCTACACACTAACAGATCCAGCTGTAGGATCCATCTTGGACCATGCCCAGTCTCCACTACAACAGAAACTGAGCCTTAGGCAGGCACCACCCACTTGAGGACCCCCTGCCCCATCTGGTCCTTCCTAGAATCTCTAAGTATATATCCCTGGCTCCATTATAGTCAGTCACTAGTCTTGATATTGTCTACATCTTGTCTTTACTTGCTCTGTTTCTCTCTAGTTTTAATCTACTTCTCTCTCTCCTAATGTCTGTTCTCTGACATAGTTGTTTCAGTCTTTAGAACCTTTTCACATACTTCACTGACCTCCACCCTTGTCACATCAGCTCCAAGACATTGCCTAGTATCCAAATCAGCCTCAGAACACTTATATGTTTTTTTTTCTGCTATTGATTAACTAACTACCAGGTTCTTACTTTTAGAGATGAGCACCCAGGTTTTTCAGACCTGACATGATATCAAAACTTCCCCTACTCATTGGACACTTAATAGCCTACTATGCTGGACCTCATTATTAGCCCACTGCCACCTATATTATGGATGTCTACAGTAACCCAATTGTACTGACCTTCCATTTGCAGCCTCCCAGTCATACCTCCTAACCCCCAAACTCCCTACTCAACTCCCTTCCAATCCTCACTAGTACTGGCTACAGCAATACACAGAGTTGGGTTAGAGCCCTTATAAGTCAAAACCCAGCTCTTGACTGGTATTCCTAATGCCTCCTTCTATACAGAACCCCTATACAGAACCATACTTAGAAGACTTATCAGCAACTCCAAACACAAGATAAAATGCTCTGATACCTACTAGCACTGGTTCATTTGTTGCTGAAGCAGAGTACATGTGAGGGACTGAGAGCTACTTGCTCCTAGCCTCTATGGTGTGCCCTGCACCTCCTTGGAGGGGGCTTATGGCAGATCTGGCTGTCCATATGCCTTGTACACCTATAGGGCTCAGAACTGCTATATGCCTTTTATATCCATGGGGCTCAGAAATGTGCCCTAGATGGGAGGGGATCCCTTACTCTGATAAGAGGAACACATAGTAGACTACTCTCAGCAGTATAATGCAATCCTATAGGAATTCTGACTCTCCTAAGTGGAGTTCTCTTGACAGACCCAGAATCTCTTTCAGAAACTGGGGCAACCCACCTTGAAGGTTATTACTAAGGTCTGGGCAGACTGTCTGGTGTTGTTCTTTGAGCTCTACAAGCAAGGAAACCTGCTAGCATAAGCCCTCAACTTTTTTTTGGATTATGCCCCTATGCAGAACAGGTTACATGACCTAGTTGGGAAAATCCATGTGTCACTATTGCTAAGAAGGTTTGAGAACCCCTCTGACTTCAGCTGCTCCTTCCACCTCCAATCAAAAAGGATCCAGCACCTCACCATTCTGCTAATGCCCAGAATGCCAAAAATCAATACCAAGACAACCCTGATGTAGCCTTAACCCTCCTCCAGAACCTTAACTCCTCCAGTAGGCTATTCAACCAACCTGCCACCAAAATAGTAGGATTATCAGCTCAACTCCACTCTAACTTGGCTGCAGATATAGAAGCCTTCTGTATGTGGGACCAGGCTAACCAAGAAACTGCTGTCAAGGTCCAAAGAGCCACACTAACCATAGAGAATAGCAAAGATATCTAATTTAGGTATATTCTCAGCTAGATCAATGAGTGCAAGAGGCTAGTACAGAGTGCTCCACCACTCTAAGCTCCCAACTCCTAAGACCAACCCCTATATCTAAACCTCTGTAACCTGTGCTCTATCTACCAGCACCCTTTTCTTTCAGCTCAACCTGTAAAGCAAGCTTTGGCCTAACCCTTGGCACTAGCACTAGTACTTACAGCCACTTATGGCCCTTTTCCAAGCCTAGGACCTCTAGAAGGCCTCTTTTGACCATCTGGAAAACCTTTTGGGCCACCAGGGAAACCTTTTGAAAAATATATTGGACCACTAAAATGGGTCTTAGGAAGACTGTTCCCTGGGCCAGGAAGAGGAGAAGCACCTTCTAGCAGAGGACTTCTGGGAGAAGGCCCCTCTGAAGGATGGTATAATGAAGTGGCTGTTACTTTCATTTATTTAACTATTTTAGGCAATAATTGTTATTATATTCCATAGTGTTACCTGGTGCTACATAACTACATTATTTGTACTTGTGTAAGGCAGTGCCTTACTTCATGCTTTGTAGACATAATTGACTAGTTTTGTGTTATAATGTGTGAATTATAAGCTTTATGACCTGTAATGGAAACATTACATTTTTTTAACACAAACAAGTGATTACTTGTTTGCAAAGCAGAAGATGAACTTCTGAGAAAGAAGTTTACTGCCACCTGTTGCAATTAGAACATTGGTAATTTAATGTACACTTTCCATAATGGGCACTGTAGTGACTGTGGATGATCATGTGCTTGGACCTGGGTCCAAATCAGAGTTCAATGGAGCATTACAGAGTGCTCCACATACTACAGTGGATTGTGCCATGTCAACCCTATGGCATGGTGAGAGAAAGCAGTGTCATACTAGGAGAACTACTAGCAGTCACTCCTGTACAATCACCATATGGTGGTCAGACTAGTATCACCTCTGAGGGCACTAGAGTGCCCTCTATTCAGCTTTACCTAAAGGTAGAGCCAGGTAATATAGCAGTGTCAGTGGGCACAGGGCAAAACCTTAGGCATGCCCTTACAGCACTATAGCTAGAAGCTCCAGACACCTTTTCTAACAATGCAGGAGGTCTTTATGACTCCTTGGCAGGGGGTACTCTGTTGAGGAGTACCAGTAGGGAGACTTACAAGGCCCAAGGCCTTATGCAATGTTGTGCTGGTCCTGCAACAAATATCTATATGCCAGGACCATAAATGTTCATTGAAACAATTTTCAAGGATGTTGATGACACCTCAATTATAGACAATAAGATGCAGTCTGACAACATCCTCCATAGGAGGGTGCTTGTATTCTGGCAAGGTCAAGTTGAGGTCCCAAAGGCCTCAACTCAGCAGCACTTGACTGCTAGAGTAGTCAAGTATATTGCAATCAAGCAGTCTTTAGGTGATGGGATCATCCCAATTGATTCAGTGAAGTTCAATAGAACTTTATAAAATCTTCTTGGAGCAGGAGGTACAGGAGTACCTCTAGCAAAAGAAGCTGCAGAAATCTTAGGCATCCTCTGCTATGCCTTTGCTGTTCATAGGAGGGGACAATCTGCCCCCTCTGTTGCCAGTCAACAAAGCACTGACCTTGTTGCAGGCACTACAACAGCCCTGGTGAAATGCTATGGAACTATATAGCTAAATAGGCTGTGGTAGACCATCAGAGATAAGCTATGCTGAAAACAATTGTTGCTCCCCACCTGGCCTCAACAGAGACAGGGTCAGTCATTACTGTCAAGCAACCTGTAGTGCAACATAGACCCACTGGGTCTATGCAAAGGGCATTGACCTGGGAGGATCAAATCACATTGCAGCAATTTTGCAATAGAGACATGAAAGACTTTGCACAGTCCCATGTCAATGACCAAGGAGTGGTGTTCTAAGGGAACACTGCATATGATGCTTGGCCAGAGAGATATGTTCTGCCTGAACATACTAGGGCAATTAAGACAGAGGAGTGAGAGTTCCACTCCTCAGTGATAGACACTCAGAGTGGAACAAGGAATAGTTCTGTAGTACATTCACAGCAGGCCACCCAGGAAGGGATTAGTCCTCCTAGATAGTCTGACTAAGATAGAGAGGGTGGAGGTGATCTGGGATAAGAGTTATCTGGAAGCAATCACACTTCCCTACCACCCTCAAGACTGCATCATGGACTATTCAGTCTAGGAGGAGGTGGAGGAGGACTGGGGAGAGAACCACCTTTCCCTGGTCAGAAACTATCACCACCTCTAGGAGGGAGTCCTCCAGACCCTGGAGAACCCAATCAGGGTCCAGTGGAAGATGGGGGTGATGACATGGGACATGGAACTGGGTGGCAGAAGACTACAGTCTTCTCTGAGAGATAGCTGCAGCAGTCCTCAATGCCACTGCAACATTGTGGATGCTTTGCCACTCCAGAAGTAGAGGAGGCTCACAAGTATCACTGACAGACAATGCATGATTGTCTAAGGGTGGTGATAGAACAGTTGCTTACTGTCCATCTGGCTGTACCAGAAGGACTCAAGCCAAAAAGGAGTGATCCATCAAAGATAATCACTCTGTATTCTGGGTCATTCAAGTTCAGCAAACTTGAAGACTAGCTGATAAGTATCTGCATATTTCATGCAGTAGCACAGTATGGTGGGGATAGGCATGAACACAAGAAAGTCCTAAGGTTGATGGACTTTCTAACTGCAGGCACCCTAAAGTGCTACCTGCAATATGTCATCTATGTCAAGAGAACACAGTCCCACTGGAGGTTTCAGGATGTAATCCTTAGATTGTATGATTGATTTGTACAACCATTGACTATGCAGGATGCTCAGGATGCATTCCATGACATGGTCTATGTAGTCAAAGAGGGGGTGCAAGGCTTCTACAATGCCTTGCTTGACCATGCTTAAAATATAGCTGTGTTTCCTGATGAATTCACAATTCATGGGCAATTCTTGGAGGGTATACAAGGAATTTGTTCCAGAGGCTAAGGCTTACAAAAACAGTGTCATGACTGTGGTGCAATACTTAGAGCACAGCAGGAGGAACTGATCAGACTGACTATTGTTGCTGGCAGCAACACAGTCTCTGCAGCTCAGGAATATACTGGCTAAACAGCCAGAGTTGGTGGGTCAGCATGCCTACCTTAGCCATGCTTAGACTAGCAAGGAGGACTACTGCTTGTGTGGACATGAGGCCCATGCCCCCTTGAGGGAGCCTGAGGCCAGGTCCTATGCATTCTGCCCAATCTGGGGAAGCAATGTAGGTGGCAAAGAAATATCTTGCTGCTGGTAACAACATAGTGGCCATCATATTGTGCCACCCAGGCAAGGATGCCAGGCAATCTGCAACTTGTTACAAGTGTGGGAAGCCCAGCCACTTCACCTAAGACTGCAAGAAGCTAGCTAAATGAGCTCCTTGTGTATTTGTGTAAGCAGTACATACAGCCACTCTGTCAGATGTCAACAATGCTGATGATGAGTAGGATAATAATTCTGGGGATGCTGGCAAGGACCTGGCAGCTGAGTCTAATGGGACTCCAGCT
The DNA here is from genome assembly GCA_018851325.1 of Termitomyces sp. DKA19. NCBI lineage: Eukaryota > Fungi > Basidiomycota > Agaricomycetes > Agaricales > Lyophyllaceae > Termitomyces > Termitomyces sp. DKA19. The sequence continues at coordinate 5,584 of JABCKS010025353.1, read as the reverse complement.
AGTCAAGATGAGTACATTGAGTTTGAAACATATAAGAATGAGTATTACACTTGGGGTAGTGACAGTGAGGGACTCTTTGCCCTCACTGAAGTTCCTATGGTCAAATGTAAGGCAAACAAACCTACTAAAGAGGTTTGTATGCACAAGGTAAGGATCATGGCAGCAAAGGACACTATGGACCAACTAGTGCTGCCAGCAAGCCAAAGAGAGCAATCAGCTGCCTTCAGGGAAAATACATTCCCTACTCATTCTGGTAAAACCTTGGAATGCAATTGGAATGGACTTTATTAGTCCCTTCCCCAAGTACAAGGAGTATAACTACCTATGGGTAGGTATTTGTTGTATAATGAGCATGGTGCACCTTATACCAGTGCACACTACCATAACAGCATTGCAGGTGTCCTAGAGTTACATGAGAGAGATTGTGAGGCTACATGGCCTCCTAAGCTTGATTGTCAGTGACTGCAACCCAAGGTTTATGTCAATGTGGTGGCATAAACTACATAAGTTATTAGGAGTGGAGCTCCTAATGTCAACATCCTTTTATCCAGATGGATGGACAGACTGAGCATGCTAATAGGAATGTGAGAATTGCTCCTCCCTTCACTTTATCTCTGAACTTGTTGATAACCTCTGAGGTACACACTTCTTCACCAAGTTGGATGTCCACTGGGGCTACAATAATGTGTGCAAGGGGATGAGTGGAAGGCAGCATTCCAAACTAATTGTGGTCTCTTCAAACCTCTGGTGATGTTCTTTGGCCTCACCAATAGCCCTGCCACTTTCCAGACTATGATGAATGACATCTTTTGTGATCTGATTGCAGAAGGTGTTGTCTATATCTATCTGGATGATATTCCCATCTACACCCAGACTTTGGAGGAGTATTGTTGGATCATACACATTGTCTTGGAACATCTCTGCTAACACCAGCTCTACCTGAAACCTAAAAAATGCGAATTTGAGCAGATCAAGCTGGAATACTTAGGCTTGATTATTTTGCATGGTATGGCAGAGATGGACCTAGTCAAGGTGGCAGGTGTAACCAAATAGCCAGAGCCAAAGAACAAGAAGGAAGTCCAGGAATTTTTGAGCTTTGTTAACTTCTACTGGCAGTTTATCTAGGACTTTTCTCATCATACTCATCCTCCTTTTGACCTCACCAGTAAGGATGTAGCATGGCAATGGGAGTCTTTGCAGCAAGCTGCCTTCAATGCCCTCAAGCAGGCTGTCACCTCTAAACTAGTCCTCCTGTTCCCAGATAAAAACTCTTCTTTCTGTGTGGAGGCTGATAGCTCTGACTTTGCTACTGGAGCTGTTCTGTCCCAAGTGGCACCCTATAGTCCTCTATTCCAAAAGCCTCAATGCAGTAGAACAGAATTATGAGATTCATGATAAGGAGATGCTTGCCATTGTTTAATCCTTTGAAGAATGGTGACATTTCCTTAAGAGTACACAGTATAAGTTTGAAGTTTAGACAGATTACAAGAACCTTGAGTATTTCTGCTTAGCAAAGAAACTCAATCAATATCAGGCTTGATAGTCCTTGTATCTGGCCAACTTTGACTTTTTGCTGCATCACAAGCCTGGACAAAGCATGGGTAAACCAGATACACTGTCTAGGAGAGCTGATCATAGTATAGGAGCAGACAACAATGACAACATCATACTTCTAAAACCAGAGCCCTTTGCCATTTATGCTTTAGAGGGGATTTGTCATGATCCATCTCCAGACCTCCAAACATCCAAACATCTCCCCAACATCCTGCTATATGTGGCAGGATATTTTGAGATATTATTTCTCAAGAAACATGCAATAGAACAATGTAACAATCTTTTACAGAAACAATGTAGAGAAATATATGTCATGTCACTCAGTGTGCAACTGTCAATTCACTCATCAAGATTCTTATATGTAGTAATTGCATCAAATAACAAAGATTACCTTTTTGTAGGAACAATGATGGAGTATCAGAAATGAACATGAAGAAAATTATCCATTTGAGAGCCAAATGCCTACAATAGTAATGAGTTCTGTTAAATTTCCAACAAAGAGAATAACAAGAGCTCAAGATAAGAAAAATGAGGACTAAATCAGCAGGATAGGAGATTGACTGACAAGAAAAATCACCACAATCAATCCAATCTCCAAGTCTCTCAAATTTGAGTTCACCAGCCATGGACAGCATATGGAATGCTATACAGTTAGTAATGAGCAGATCAAAATTTTGTGCAGCTGAAGTGTTATGCAACTACCTGGGACAGTGTTGTTGAGAGGAACTCATCACCAATGGTGCATGTCTGATTGACACTTGGTTGGTTGGATGGTGTCATTGAGGGGGGTTCATCAACAACAGTGAGTTGCTGTGTCTGGTTGATGCTCAGTTGGTTGTTGTTGCACTCCAGTTTGGCAACACAGGACAGAGACTTGCAAGCCTGAAACTTGTTAATTCTGTGTAGTCACAGAAAAATCTCAACACTGACCTATGCCAGATGGACAGAAATAGTGGACTCTAGGCAGATGTTATTATATATGATTTCAAAGCTTGGCATCATAGTCAGCTCTGGGCTGGTATATTTGAGCTGAAAAGTTGGCATTGTGATGGGTGTAAGAAAGAGTGTGCATTTGTGATTATTTGGATACTATAACAACTCCAGATACTGATGAGTAGTAGATGTCCTCCTCAGAATCAACAACAAAACTAATGCTGGCCTAAATCTCTTTGTTCCCTTTTCCACTGCCCAGAAAACTGCAGAACATGACCACATGCTGTGTTCCATCCTTCTTCTATCCCAGCAAAGTGTTTTTTTATGCTAAAAACACTTTGTCAAGCTTGGTAATTCAATGTTGCCATGCTCAACACTCCACCCATCCTCCATCTGCCCTCTACTGTCCAAAAAAGCCCTGGGACATGAATAAATGACAGGAAATGACTAAATGATGGAGGCCAAAGGTGCTGGCAAGGGTGCACAGATGGAGTTGGTGGCCTGGAAGGATGGTGGCAGGGGGGACTCATGCTGAAAGGAGGGCTGGTAGTAGAGGCCATGGCTGGACTTCATAGATCAATGTCAAAGGTGTGTTCATTTTTTCTCTGTACTGTCTGACATCCATCATGTCTGTGTAGGGCTAAGTAAGCTCAAGCTGCAAATCACAATAACAGCTAACAAGATAGTCCATGAGTTTTGCAAGGCCAAGGCCAACATAGCAGCATCCACATGCAACTTGTTGGAGGTGCATCTGAACACCCCTAGTGCTCTCTGTGCTCTGATCTATATGTCTGTCCCCTCGGCTCAAGCAGGACCATAAACCTGCCAACACAGTGCTCCACTCCATGACACAAAACATCTCTGCATGCCTCCAAGTCTGGACACAAAAAAAGTCTGTGCTTCCTCTCTTTCTTCTGAGTTCTGCCAACTCACCACAAACAGATGACATCCCCAATAGCCTCTTCTGCCAGCTGACCACCTGCCAAACTGCAGCCAATGGGTTTCCATGCCAGTTCTGGTCTCTGATGTACCTGCCTATGCAGCAAGTCAATGTGCCAGTGCCTGCACAGCATGTGGCCAAAGGCTGCCAAGATGATTCTGTACATTACCAAGACCAAGGACAAGGTTGCAGCCCTCATGGATGTTGCAAGGATCCATAGTGTTAATCCCACACATATCAAGAAGTGTGTATTCTGTCTTGGTGTCCAAACCATCCAGAGCAGCCAATGCAGTAATGGTATGTCTTGCTGTTCTTGGGGAAATCAAAGTTGATAATGACATTGATGGGTTGGATGTTGATTCTGTGTGTGAGGAGATCAGAGCAGACAAGATTGTAGCAGACACCATTGTGAAAGTTGTAGAAGACACAGTTTCAGTTCAATTGCACTATCTTAGCATGTGAGTAGAAGTAGGAATAACTAAGCTCCATGATTTTTTTGGCAAGGAGCTTGACACAGTTGGTAGTGGTTCAATTTTGGTTTTTCTATCTTGAAATCAAGTGCAAGTTCAACACCACCTCAGAGTCTCTAAGTGGGATGGAGAGAGTGGCCCATTTTCAACTTGTCCTCAACTGCCCCAAAGCCTCTGGACATGACCAGATGCCATGTCCACCCTCACCATCCCTGCCAGTCCCCTTCACAAGTGGCATGCCTCCCATTCTACTGGTGCTCCTTGTGGGACTTGTGCATCTAAGCCCAGGCATGCACTATGCAGCATGTGCACAGCTGCTGCCATATGCATGGTGTTGCAATGGTGTTGATGCCATGTGGATGTACAGGGGAGGGTGGGGATGGTGTCAGCATCTGTGTCTTGAAGGATTAAAATGATGACTTGATGAATGAAAAGATAGATAAACTTATGCAAAATAATGAAAGGAACAATCTTTCACCATAACCATAAATTACATTGCACAATTCTCAATGTTTGTTACAATCACTTAGTTCTTCCTTCCCTTCTTCCTTTTATCTGCCTGTGGTATATGAGAAAACTGAAGAAATATAAGGGAAATGAGAACTGACCTTCCAGCAATTATGCCTGTTGTAGATCCCCTCCTCCCCATCAATCTCCCTAATCACCTTCACATTCCAAGAGACCCAGACACACTTGATCCCATCAGTACACTTGTTCCCTTTTACTTAACCAAAGACTGATGGCAAGGCATACAACAAATATCCCATTGCTTTGAGTTTCCTTTGAAAGTGCACCCCCCAATGCTTCTCCCACAAATGAGCTATGAACATTGTAGCATGAACATCATTGCTGGATCAGATGCACATGTTGGTGTTGCACTGGATGAAGGTCTAGAACCAAATCAATAGATACTCAACCATACATGAATCACTTGGCTCTTCAGCTTGAGGATGGGCTATCCTTCAAGTCAAGACTTGCTTGAGCAAAGGATGGGGTGGCACATTGGGATCTTCAAGGACTTGGCATGCCTTGGCATATTGACAGTGTAGATGATGCTAGAGAAGTGTTAAGTAAGTTAAAAGAAGGAAATGGAATAACTTACTTGTAAGAGATGGTAGTTCAAGTGAAGGAGACATTTGAGGAGCTAGATGCCTTAGATATGACAGAGCAATGGGGTCTTCTGAACAATGAGAACTTGGAATATTATCCTAGAGCTCAGACAATCATAAGAGTGAGTTTGGGTGAACCCAGGAGTCATAAGAAAGGGATAGAGCCTGGGTGAACTCAGAGCTTATCAATGGTAATGTTCAATACACAGAAGAAACTGTGTGGTTCCTGAGGTACCTTACAGGTGTAAATCAAGCCCCATGCCTTAAAGTCACTCAACAAAGGAGGAAATTTGGAAATCAGGGTTCCCAGAACTAAAACTTGAGAAGAAGTGCATGAGCTTGGGTGTACCAAGAACTCATAGAGAAGGATAGAGCCTGGGGGAACTGAGCTCATCAATAGTTGTGTTTACAAGTCCAGTCCTACTTTGAAGGAGTTTAATAATTATGTAATCCATCCAGGGAAAATATGATGAGCATTGAGTAAGTGAATGTGATCTGCATACAATATAATAGGGAAAGATCTTTGAGGTAGCATCATGGTGACACAGTTGCCTTAGTCTATCAAGGCTATACTATAG
>JABCKS010025352.1:0-17430 GCA_018851325.1 Termitomyces sp. DKA19 | reverse complement strand
AAAATAAACAAGATTTTGGAAGAAACCCACCACAACATCAAGCAGTTATCAAGCAACTAGTGTGGACTCAAGTAGAACTTCTAAGACTTCAAGAAAGCCCCAGAACTTACAGTAATACTCTAACCAAGTACTACAGAGCTGCCCTAGGGAGCTTCCTCAATACTTCAAGGAATTGGAGTATCTCTTTGCTGACTGTGGTATTACTGATGATACCCAGAAAAAGGAATACACAGCTTGCTATGTCTTTTGTGACATAGTGGAAACTTGGCTTGGCTTACCAGAATGTAGTGACAACCTAGCAATTGGTGACAATGTTCCCCAGCCTCACACATATCAGGAATGGAAAGCAGCAGTACTTAGGTTATACTCCAGAGCTGATGCTAGTGCATGGTATACTCTTGGTGATCTTGAGCAACTTGTCAACCAGACCTTCAATAGCAGTTTAGCAACATTGGGATGATTTTCTGACTACTATTGGGATTTCCAATGGATTGCTAGGTGGCTCTTTGCTAACAGCAAACTTTGCCAAAATGAAGAATGTCGCTTATTTCAGCAAGGTATCCCCATATTGCTATGGTCTAAAATCATCTGCTGGCTTGAAATCATGCTTCCTGATCACCACCCCAAAGATCCTTATGATGTGGAACAGGTCTTTGAAGGAGCAAAATGGGTATTAAATAGTACTAACACAGTAACCACAAAGTCTGCTGCTACTGCCACATCTGTTGCTAGCACTCCCAGTATCATTCCAGCACCTGCTGTTTCCACTATGCCACCCCCTGCCCCTAAACATGAAGCTATTGAATTAGCAATAACCACAGTGATTGTTAGTGCCCTGGAATGTCTGGAAGCACTTTTTGCTAACAGTAGTCAGCCCTGCCAGCAAAATCAGTTCAACAATGCTTGCCACTTTTGTGGCAAATCTGGTCATACTATGGTATGAGGCACTTGTATCCAACTAGAACATATGATCCAGCAGAGCAGAATCTGTCAAAATGCTGAAGGCAAGATTGTCTTACTGTCTGGTGCTATGATCCTGAATTATTTTGGCAAATGGCTTTACAAGGATCATATTGAGGAATGGCACTGCTTAAACCCTGAACAGATTATTACTGGCAGACTCTTATCCAATGCTAACCCAGACTCTGAGCAAGCAACTATGTAGCAGTTGCTAATCCATGAGATACTATAGCAGGATGTCACTACTGGCAGATCACTAACAAAGGATGAACATATTGAGGCCTTGGAACAAGAATTATTTGCCTTGTAACAAGCTGGCAAAAAGTCTGACAGTGTACAGGTTCCACAAGCTCCTTACCAAACCACTAGCAACAAGGCCCCCATTCCACCAGTGACTAGCAACACACTAGCAACTACCCCTTCTCCTAACCAAGCACTGACTCCTACTGCTAAGCCAGTTGACAAAGGCAAAGCACCAGAACAATCTGTTGCTAAGGATTTGCCACCTGTTGCTAAGCCCATTGAACCTGTTCCCCAGCCCCCAGTACATCCATTTTCTGGAATCCCTGCTTGCTACACTCTGCCCACTAACAGGAATTCTGCTGCCCCAGATCATTGTGACAATGCCACTTATAGAACAATGCCCCCCATTTATGACATTGAACAATTCAAGGCTGTTTTCAATTGAGTTTTAAGCACCCAGGTCACAGTCTCAGTAGGGGAGCTCTATTCAATGGCACTGGACATCAGGCATCAGCTTAGGACAGCAGTTATGCCTAAGCAACAAGCAGGAACAAATGCTAACATGGTACAGGACCCTAGTGACATATTTGAAGAAGTGTTACCAATGTTTGCTATGGACAAGCCACAGTTTTTGCTAAGTTTCAGTACCAGTACTGCTAACAGACTTACCTCAGCCCAGGCCATGGTCTCTTCAATTGACCCAGTAGAAGCCTATATTGAGTTGCTACCTCCTGGGGAGGAACCAGTAGTTTTAATGGTCACTAAGGATTCCCAGTTGCTAAGGCCTGTAGCCAGAATGGTGGGACTCTTGGCCCAACCCTGCTCTAACTCAGCCCCAGATGCAAGGACCTTCTGTATATAGGACCACAAACCCCCCCCCCTCAGCTGTGCCTGCCATGGAAAATGGCAGGGACACTCAGTTCAAATACACCTTCAGCTATATCAACAAGGAACTCTGCACAGGGCTCATGACAGATGCTCCACCACCCCAAAACCCCCAGACCTAGCAGAACCCTCCCCCACATCTCAACCTTTATGAACCCCCTGCCTATTCCCACCCCTTTCCCCCTGTTCCCCCAGCACCAGCATTAACATCCATAGCATCAACTGACTCCTCCCCAGGCCTGGGACAACAGGGAGGCCACTTCAGACCCCTTGGAGAACTATTTGGACTATCTAGGGACTCCTTCAGACCACCAGAGGATCCGTTTGGACCCCCTGGCAGACCTTCTGGTGGACCCCCTGGCAGGTCCCCCTTTGAATCCCCTGGTGGGCCCCTGGGATGGATACCTGAGGGACCACCCCTTGGGCCAGGATAAAGAGCACCCCTGGGGGGAGGGCCCCTGGGAGGAGGCCCTTCTGGAGGGTGGGGACCCACTGTAGGCACATTCCTACCTAGAGGGGCAGGGAACCATTACTACTACTATTATAATGCTACCCCTCCTTTCTAAAACTTTGAAGAGTGGGCAGAAGCCAATGAGGTCTGTAAAGCTCTAGCTTGCAAAGGTTGACCAGATATCCAAAAGCTGGAACTCTTCCAGTCATAACCTCCAGAAGTGGTGCACCTTCCTGGTATAGTGTCTCAACATGTTCTAGGGAAAGCTGAACACCTTTGCCACCTATAAAGCCTACATCATGTTTGCCTCCTCCTACCTGCAGAGTATTGCCTTGGACCACTACACAGCCCTTCTCCAGTACAACCCCTGCCACCCACTATTCTCCAACTGGAAAGCCTTTGTGCAGGAATTTTCATCAAAGTTTGGGGTTTATAACACTGTTGCTAAGGCTAAAAGAAAGCTTGTGTCACTCTAAATGTCTCTAGAAGAATGCTTCATGATGTTTGTGGTCCAGTTTGAGAAGGAGGCCTATGAGACTGGCTGGAATTATCATGCATTGTGGTTTCAACTCAATGAAGCCCTCTCCAAATAAATCCACAAGGTCCTCCACCTCACACCAAAACAGTTCACCTATGAGGACCTCAAGAGCCTTGTCACCCACATCAATCAGCACTACTGGGAAGACCCCACTGGCTCTGGGACCAGCTGCTGAGGGTACTCCTCCTGCCCCTCAGGGGGACCCTGGCAGCCCTGACAACCACAACCCCCTTACCCCACTATGGCCACCCCCCCTGCCCAGAACTCTGATTGACCTGGCCCCAGAAATGCTGCACAACCCCCTGCCTGACTATAGATGGTTGCCCCAGATCTCTATGACCAGGACAATGTCCTGATGCAGGGTGATAGCAACTTCAAGTCCACAAGCAAAGACCTGGAGGACAAACTATTACAGGCCAACCAATTGCAATGGCTAGACTGGCCTTGGGTAGCCATTCCTGAGGAAACAAAGGAGCAGCAATGCAGGGCAGGAGTGTACCTGCTCTGTGGTAAGCCTAGGCACTTTGTCTAGGAATGCCCAGAGCAAGGCACCCTTGGACAAGCTGTCTGGACCATAGACAGGGATGAGTTTGAGTTCCAGTATGTGGAAAATGAGTTGGCAATTTAGTTGAATTAGAAGACACACTGAATTGCAGAATCAACCTCAACATCTTCTCTGCTATGGTTTCTTACATATGTGCTTTGGTACCAGCTCTGGACACCCTCACAGCCTACCTATCCTCCTGATCCTCTCAATCTTTCCTGCTTTACACCTCCCTTATCCCTTTCCCCTGCTCTGACACTGTCAATACCCTGGTAGACAGTGGAGCCATGGACAACTTTGTCAATGATGACTGGGTCCATCTCTCCTCCCTTCCCTGGATTTGTTTACCCAGCCCCATCCAGCTCTGATTGTTCAACAGCAGGCTGTCCTCTGCCAGAGAAATCACCCACTACACATATGTTCCCCTATACTTTGAGAACAGCATGCAATTCAAGCTCCAAATGCTTATCACCCAGCTGCACAAATCCACCTCCATGGTCATGGGCCTCCCCTGGTTATGCTCTATCAGCCCCTGCATCAACTGGTGAACCCTCACCATAACCTTGGACCATGCAGACCCCTCCACCATTCCCTTCTCCCTCCCCTCCAACTTGGACCTGACAAAGGCCAGACAACTCAGTAGACTGCACTTGACCTCAGTACAATCCTTCATCATTGATGTCATCCTCCAATCCATGAATACCACCCATGCCATGCTACTGGACAGCAGGGCTATGGGAACCTTTGTTAGCAGGGAGCTGGGCCTCCCAGATGAGGCCTTAGACATTCCAGTCAAGCTGAAACTCTTTGATGGAAACCTAACACCCTCTAGAATAATCTCCCACCACTATATAGACAGCATCTGCCTTGCTAATGGCCTCAGCTTCCCTGTCGACCTCCAGGTCACCCAGTTACACCCTGCCACCCCAATTATCCTTGGATTACCCTGATTATGCAAGGCCAACTCAGACATTGACTGGACCTCAATGAATATAATGTTTGACAGCAAGAATGCTCAACTGGCTGCCAAAATATCACTCCAACCTCAATCCTTCCCCACTATTGAGGACAAACCTGACTCCAACTCCACCCCCACTCCAGCCCTTGACTCTCCCCTCCAACCCTTGTTACAGGACCTTAGAAGGAGGGAAGGGAATCATGATGCCAACAAGCCTCACCCCCCAGAAAACCTCAACACCCCCATTCCCCCTTCCACACCCTCCCCTATGACCATGCCCCCCTCCACAACTTCCCCTTCTAAAAGCCCCCCTTGAACTCTGCCCTCCTGGGCTCTTTCCACCCAGCATTCCCTGCAACAAGCTCTGAGGGCCATCCTTTCTCCAAACCACTTCCCTCTATCCAAGAAACTCTCGGACCTTGGATAAAGAGACCCCTGGACATAGTCCTTGCATCATAGAGGCTGCCCTATTCACCAAAATCCTTCACAACAGGACCCAGGCCTATCAGCTATATATAACCCCTGTTGAACATCTCTGAGCCCAGGAACCTCTGGATCCCATCAAGTCCAAGGAAGAGATCCTGCACAAGGTCATACCCTCCAAATACTATGAGTTTGCAGACATATTCTTGGAAGGAAATGCCAAGGAGCTCCCCCCACACTGGCCTTATGACCACCAGATCAACCTAGAAGATGGGGCCTCCCCCCCCTTCAGAAAGGTCTACAACATGTCAGAAACCAAGCTCCAGGCCCTCAAGGACTATGTGGATGACATGCTGGGAAAGGGCTTCATTTGACCCTTCTCTTCCCCTGCTGAAGCCCTAGTCCTCTCTGCCAAGAAAAAGGACAGCATGCTCAGCTTCTGTGTCAACTACTGGGAGCTCAATCAGATCACAAAGAAGAACCAGTACCCACTCCCTCTCATCAGAGACCTTGTGGACAGACTCCAGAGTGCCAAGGTGTACATAAAGATTGACCTCCATGCTGGGTACAATAATGTTTGCATTGCCCCTGGACATGAGTGGAAGACTGCTTTTTGGACCCAATACAGGCTCTTTGAGTACCTTGTAATGCCCTTCAGAATAACCAACTCCCCTGCCACCTTCTAGTACTTCATGAACAACATCTTTCACAACATGAACAATGTCTTTGTGGTGGTATACCTGGACAACATCCTCATCTACTCTAACTCCCTTGCAGAGCACCAAGATCATGTCCAGTGCATCCTGGAATGACTCTGGCAGCACAACCTCCATGCCAAACTCAAGGAATGCTCCTTCCACACTCAGGAGATTGAGTATCTGGGCATCATCATCACTCTGGGAGGCATCCACATGGATTTGGACAAGGTCAATGCCATCACCAGCTGGCCCCAACCATGGAACATGAAGGAACTACAGTCCTTCCTTGGTTTTGTAAACTTCTATTGGAGGTTCATTGACAATTACTCTGGGATCACAAAGACGCTTACTTGCCTAACCTGGAAGAACACCCTGTGGCACAACTGTCAGGATGTCTTCCAACTCCTCAAAACCATCTTTACCTCTGCCCCTGTCCTCCAACACTTTGACCCCTCCCTCTCCATTATTCTTGAATGTGATGCTTCTGACTATGCTCTTGCCAGAATCCTCTCCCAAACTGACCCTGACACTCAGGAACTCCACCCCATCACATTCTATACCAATCATGATATCTACAATAAGGAACTCCTTGTGATTGTGGAAGCCTTCTGGCAGTGGAAGGTGTACCTGGAAGGTGCCTGCTACAGAATCCAGGTCTACTTGGACCACAACAACCTCCAGTACTTCACAACTACCAAGCAACTCAGCTGCCGGCAGGCCCAATGGTCTGAACTGCTGTCCAAGTATGACTTCATCATCCAGTATTGCCCTGGCCACCTTGGAGCCAAGCCTGATGCCCTGATCTGGAGGTCTGACATCTACCCCTGGAGATCCTTTGAGGCTGGACAAAATGCCCTTAATCAGTGCATCATCATTCCCCCTGAGTAACTCTGGGCCATGCTGCTGCTAGATGATGAAAGCCTCCTCCAGCAAATCTGCTAGACACCCCCAGACAACTACTTCCATTCCCACAATCCTTGAACCTCCCCCCTTGAAAACTTTTCTGAATCTCCCAACTTCACTCTTTTCCCTGACAACCAACTCCTCCTCCACAGTAGTGCAATTTATGTCCTGGACCACCAGAAATTATGTCTTGAGATCCTCCAGCAACACCATGACCACAAGCTTTGAGGTCACCTGGGGATCCAAAAGACCCTGCAACTCATCATGCAAACATACTTCTGGCCAAGGTATGTCTGTGCCTGTAAAGTATGCTGCCAGGCCAAAGTCCTGTGCCACTGACCATTCAGACTCCTCAAGCCCCTCCCAATAGGGTGCCAACCCTGGTCCTCCATCTCTATGGACCACATTGTCAAACTTCCAGAGTCTGAGGGACACAACACAATCTTTGTTGTAGTATGCCAGCTGACAAAGCAAGCAGTCTTCATCCCTTGCCACACTATGGATGACACTCTATGATTGGCCCACTACTTCATCACTCATGTCTTCACAAAACATGGCCTGTCCAATAACATCATCTCCAACTGAGGTACCCTGTTCATCTTGCAATTCTGGCAGTCCTTGTGCCAGGCCCTGGACATCAAGTCCAGCCTGTCAATGGCCTATCACCTGGAGACCAATGGACAGACTGAGCATGTCAATCAGACCCTGGAGCAGTACCTCTGACTATATGTGAACTACCTGCAGGACAACTGGTGCACCAAACTTCCTCTTGCTGAGTTTATTTACAACAACTCCCTGCACTTGGCCACTGGAGTTTCCCCTTTCTTTGTGAACAAGGGGTACAACCCCCAACTCACCATCTCCCTTTGTGATGTCCCCTCTCACACTGCATATGCCACCACCCAGGACCTCCAGAGTCTACAAGAATACCTCAAGCATGAGCTTGGAACTGCTAACCAGGTCTACCACAAACACATAGATGCTCACCAGAGCATAACCCCAGACTGGCCCATTGGGTCCCTTGTCTGGCTTGACCAAACAAATATCAAGACCCAATGTCCCACCCCAAAACTTGACTACAAGTGCCTTGGACCCTTCAAAATACTCTGGAAGGTGTTCTCCCATGCATACCAACTTAACTTGCCTGCCAGGATGAAGGGGATTCACCCCATTTTCCACATCCAACTCCTGGAACAACACAATCCAGAGCCCCTTCTGGGCCAGTGGAACAAACCCCCTTCTGTCATTGAGGTTGATGGAGATGCCCAGTACAAGGTCAACACCATCCTCAACTCCCAACACTGCCATGGCCAGACCAAGTATCTTGTCTGGTGGACTGGGTACAGACCCAAAGATGACACTTGGGAACTGTTAGGGCACCTCCAGAATGCCCCTGAAGCCCTCTGGGACTTCCACCAAAACCACCCCCAAAAACCCCAAGACCCATGACTCAAGCCATAACCTTGAGGCCACCTAGGGCATAACCCCATCCCATGCTTGAAGGGGATTCAACTCCCCCCTACATGTTTCTGTCTATCCCACTTATCCTGCCCCCTCCTCTTGCCCCACCCTTTTTCCTCCTTCCCCTTTGATCATCTACTCACCCCATCTTATCTTATCTGTCATGCTATCTTATACAACCCTTCCTATCATGTTGTCTTATCTCATCTAATCCCCTCATCTTATCCAGGCCAGGACCAAGAAAGGATAGTAATATTTCAAGAAAAAAGAAAAAAAAAGAGACAAGGAAGAACAAGAATGCCAAGATTCCAAGAACATACAATGCTATATACAACAGACCCCAACCAGCAAGGATCCCACTCCCTCTCACCCAACTGCCCTTCCCTTCCCCTTTGTCCTTCTCTGGGCCTCCTAAAGATCAACCACCTCCACCCTGTCACCCCTTTCTACAGTCACATCCACCTCTTCCAATGGAGGGCTGGATAATCCTCACCCTCCGCCCCCCCTGGAGCACTGCTGTCAGCATGTCCCAGGTCTCCTCATAAACATCATCAAGCATAGGCAGGGAGTCCACAAAGCTCTGCACCTCCTGCTCCAGGAGCCCCTCCAAACCTGTCACCAGCCAGCAATAAGCCTTCTCCAGGCACTCCAACTCTCCCATCCTCTGCTCAATCTCCGCAGGAAGGCAGTACTCTAAGTGAATCTGCTGGAGGCCATCCCAGATGAATGCCCAGGCAGTGGTAACTCCATCAAGGAGACTTCAATGAGCCCAAACACACCCTGAAAGAAATGAGCTGGAGTCCAATAGACATGATGGAACTCACTAAGGAATGCAAAGCAATGCTCTGCCTGCCAGTTAGCAAGCCAGCCCCAGGCCTGGCCCCTCCTACTCACCAACTCCCACCATCCCCAGACAATATCCCTGGATGACTCCCTGCCACCCTACCTGCTCCAAACCCAACTTCTCCTCCTAACTCTGCTCCTGCAATGCCTTGTACACCTGACAAAGGGTGTCTAGCTCCCCCATTCTACTTGCCAGCTTGTGGGCCAACTCCTGGTTTTGTGCCATTATACACCAGTTTTGGTCCAGCTGGGTCACTTTGACCTCTTACAGGTGGGCCACCTCTTTCTGGAGGCCAGTAACCTTGTTTGACAATGATGCTTAGGAGTTGGGGGAGTCAAAGGACATTTGGATTGAGGGCATGGGGGTCCAGGAGAACAATGACAAGGGCCTGGAGCAGAAATGCTTGGGACCCAGAGCCTCCCCCAAAGACATATAATGACACTTGGACCCTGCCTCCAAGATAAGGGACCCTGATGAGGGCAGGAATAGGGGGACACTTGGACCCTGCCTCCAATATAGGGACCCTGATGAGGGCAGGAATAGGGGGACCCCTGGGCCCAGCAACCATACCATCAAGAGACCAGGCACCCCCTCCCTGCAGCTCCAAAACCCTAGCAATGCCTCCACTCACCCTGACCCCACACCTGCCAAAGACCTGACTGCTAGACAATGCCCCTGTGGGGCCCACATCTCAATCACCACCTCAATGCAGGGCCATTGGGCCCCCTAGAGCACTTGAGCTGGGGCCACCTCCCCCTCCTGCCACCCCACCAGCAAGCCCAGAATGAATATCAAACATGCTGATTCCAGCACCCATCACAGATGTCTTGGGCCCACTAGAAGTGCCCCAGTGCAGGCAGGACACAGAGATCCCCACAGACTTGACAAGCATCACACTGTAGGGAGGTCAGCTCTGTAATAGCAACTCAGGGCCAATCTTACTGGCCAATTTGCCATACACCACTCCCACAATGGGTACTCCTCCTTACTGGCCAATTTGCCATACACCACTCCCACAATGGGTACTCCTCCCTCTGATGAGAAAGCCATGGCACAGAAGTCACCTGAGTTGGGGCCCCCCCCCAGGGTTCAACTGGGGCACATTGTGGCTTGGGAATTGCCCAGGACCCTGTGGCAGTTGCCTGCAGCTCCTGTTACTCTGCCAGATTGTTAGCCAGGCTCTCCAGACTAGGTGGAACAAGTATACACATCAAAACAGACAGTCTACCACCTCCCTCTCCCACCCCTAGTCCTGCTCCAGCTGGTGCCCTTTGTACACCACCCAGGCTGCCATGTTTTCAGTACTCAGAGGAGTTGGGGTCCTATGCTCATGGTCAGAAGATATTGTGATACCTTGGAAGAAATTGGATGGTGAGCTGTTTAAAAAGACTTCTAGGAGATCAACTGAGCCCCACAGGCACCCCGGAGACCAACAATACCTGCCACATCTTAAGGGTCTCAATGCCTAAAGGGGGGGTAATGTCAGGACCCCACCAGTCACCCTCCAGCAACCCTGCCAGCACCCCTGCCATCTCCAGCATCTACCCAGAAAACCCCAGCCTGACCCTCAATTGTCCCCACCATCTACCCAGACCTCACCCACAACCTGCACAGCATTAGATCACTGGCCTGTGCATTCCTGAGCCCCAATCCTGGCTACTCCCTTGGAACACACCTTATGCATCACCAGACCACTAGCAAGGCACCCTCCCAGGTCCTGACACATTCCCAGGGGCCACCTTGGCCTCAAGACACCCTGCCCTGTGATTGGCCCTTAGGGCCTGCTTTGGACCATACCCAGGCCCCACTATGACAGGAACTGAGCTCCAGGGAGGGTGCCACCCACCTAAGGACCCCCTTTCAACCCCAACTCTCCCTGGAGACCTCAAGTATATAACTCCAGAACCCTGTAGTCAGTTAGTAGTCTTGATATTACATACTTTTGTCTACTTCTTGTTTCTCTACTCTTTCCACTTCTACTTCTGCTCAATCTATCTATCTTCTCTTCTCTTTCAATTCTCTGGTGTAGTTGTCTCAGTCCACAGAATGCCCCCACAGACTTCAACCACCTCTGTCTGTAACTGTACTTAACAACAGATTGGTCTTATCACCTCACTGAGTTATACTGTAGTGATGCAACAGTTGCCAGTATGGGGATGAGGTGTGCCTCCACAGTGTAGTAGAGCTAGCAAGAGATTTGGAGGGCCAAAGATGCCTCCAGCAACAAACTTTTGCCACCCTATAGCTGTATAAGCTGTGTTGTCACAGGAGTTCCAATGATATGTACTATGTACCATAATTACTATATCCTGGTAGTGTTACATGACACTACCTATAAATACTATATGTAAGTAGTTATTTTTTTTTTTTTAATCAACTTATATTTATACATGGCATATGAGACTATGTTGCATAGTACTACTGACTATTTTACAAGAGCCACAGAAATCCTGACCCCCCTGCAAACATGGAGAATGAGCTGGCCAGCCTTTTCTAGACCATTTTTGTCTGTGCTCCCCTGTTACATCCAGAGGTACATGTTGTGTTGGAGGGCTACATGTGTCAGCTGCATGGGGCAGTTGGCATAGGGTTGAGCAGCACAGCATTGCCCCATCTCTTGGAAGTAGAGTGAGTTACAGGTGGGGTGGGGAGAGATGCTGGAGCCAATATTAGAGGGAGATTAGGTGGGTAGGTTTAGGTAGTGTTTGGGGGCCTGCGAGGGCCAGGGGGGCTGGTGGGATGTCTCTAGCAGTTGGTACTTGGAATGCATTGTGTTCAGCTCTTGGGTGTGCATGGTTTGAGATGTTTTATTGTGTGGAGGAACCTGAATAGGTGATCTAGTACATTGGCTTTGTTAAGTAGATAAGGGATGGACTCAGCTTTGCAGTGTAGTTTCTGGCGGAGGTGCAGGTGGTACTTGAACTGGTAGTGTCAGCAGGTTACTAGGAGGTGGTGCACTGTTTTGACAATGAGGTTCCTACAGTGTGGGCATACTGTGGTCTTAGATTGTTGGATGCAAAATAGATATTGGTTGAGGGCAATGTGGCGGGTCCAGAGCTGGGTGAGGAGGGCAGAGTGGTGCTGGTCAAGAGGTTGCATGAGTTGGAGATAGCTTTTGGAGGGTAGGCTCTGATCAATGAGGTGACTGTCAGTGTAGCAAGGGGACTTTTTCCACTGCATTTTCCAGTTGGCCAGAATAGTGATTGCCACATCCTGTCACACTGCACTGATGCTGGTTGGGAGCGTCTTGTTGTGGAGGAAGGTGGGGAGGGACTTGGGGTTGCTGGAATGACCTTGGGAGGCGTGTTTTACAAGTTCATCAGCATGCTTGTTGGGTTTGAAGCCTATATGACCAGGCATTCAGTGGATTTGAAGGTCTATGACTCTGTGCATGCAGTCACACCACTCAGCCTTATTGTGCAGCACCTATCAGCACTGAGTGGCATGTAATAGGCAGTCCTGTTTGGTTTGGAGGAGTTTGGCTGCATCATGCACTTTGTCTAGTAGGTAATGGGAGGGGTGGGGTCATTGGTTCAGGAGGGCTTTGATTGTAGCTTGACTGTCACTGCCAATAATGGCCAGTGCAGGGAGGTTGCAGGATAAGAGAGTCAGTAGGTGTAGGGCAAGCAAGGTACCCACAATCTCAGCCTTATAAACTGTGTGCTTGGACTTGTCACCAAGGTGGAAGCAAAGGTGTTGCTTTTCTATGCTGCTGACATACAGCACTGCCAAGGTGCCTATGCCATCCTTGTATCCCAAGCTGTCACAGTAGACTGCTGCTGGGATCTTGGCAAGGGTTTCCTCAGTGAGTATAAGGGCTGAGTCTTTGTCACTGGGGATGTTAGTTGTGAAAGTGGGGGAGTAATTGGGTTGGTGCCTGACTGGTGTCATGTCTTCTATTGACTTTGGGTTGACTCCAATTGTGTGGAAGAGATGATGAAGGGGGGAACAGTGTCAGGTGACATATCATCCTGCAGCATGTCATGCAACAGTATGGAGTGGATAGGAGGGGGGTAGGGAGGAGAGATGCACCACTGCTCAAAACAAGACTTTCTTGAATAATAGTTCCACCAGGAGTAGGAATGCATGTACATCAAGGATGTCTCCCACCATGGTGCTGAGGGCGCCAGTGATTGTTTTTGCTGTCTGTTGTTAGGCAGGGACAATCTTCTTGGTGATTGCAACAGAGCCTAAGCATTTCTTCCCCAATGGTGAGGTGTGAATGCTGGTGTACCAGACATCAGCAGCATAGGTGATTGCTGGGACTCCAATGGTGTTGTAGAGCTGTTGAACATGGTGGGGAGGCATTCCTCCAGAGATCCTCAATAGGCACATGACTTGGAGTGACCACCAGGTGGCCTGGGCCATTACCTTCTGGCAGTGAGCTGACCACCTCAGCTTGGAGTCAAAAACAATGCCCAAGTACTTGTACATGGGTACTGTCTTGACCTGCTGGATAGTAGTTGTGCTGTCCAGGTTGGTCCATGTTAAGGTCAAGTCAATCAATGCTGTGTCAAGGGGGGAGCATGGGAAGTTTATTAGTGCCAGTTTCAAGAGTTCAAAGGGGGAGTAGTGGGAGGAGGACCAGTCAAAGCCACCATCAGGGCATTGGACCATGTCATAAAGAATGTTGTGGCATTTGTCCAGTGTCTTGGTGGTGGCAAGGAACATTGTGTTGTCAACAAAGCCAGAGGTGAGCTTGTTCTTGGCACATTTGAGGGCAACACATATCAGGGGCACATTGTAAAAGGCATAGAAGAGCATTGCTAGGGGGCATCTCTGAGTGGTGCCATTGAGGATGTTGATGAGCTTGGAGAGGAAGTTGTCAAATTTGAGCCTGGTCTTATGGCCTGTGAGCATGTGTTGGGTGAGTTGAACATAGCATTCTGGGACTCTGCATTTGCATATGTTGTGGATGAGGCAGTCTCACACAGTGTTTGGAAAGGCACCTTGGATGTCAAGGAAGAGCATGGCTGCCATATGGCCTGTTTGCCAGGCATCTTTGATCTTGGCAACTATGGTGTGCATTGTGTCAGTTGTGTTATGGCTGGATTGGCCCCCAAATTGCATTGGTGGGAGCATTGTGTGTTTCTCTGCAAGGTAAGAAAGGTCAGCAGCAACAATGGTTGAGAGGAGCTTCCCAATTGTGTTGAGAAGTCCAATTGGCCTAAAGGCTTTGGGCTCAGTGTAATTTGGTTTGCCTGGTTTGCAAAGAATGATTGTGGTGGATAACAGCCAGAAGGTAGACATCCAGCTCAAAGATGGTGTGGTAGATGTAATATAAGTGGTCAATTAAAGTGTCAATGCACTTTTTCAGCACAATGTTTGGGATCCCATCAGGACCCAGGGCCTTATAAGGCTTGAGTTGTGCAACTGCATCTAGAATGTGGCTGCATTTGAGAAACTGTATGCTCAGCAATGGCTCAGGATATGCAGAATGGGGGATTGAGGGAAGGGGGGGAGGGGGGGGGAAGAGGGACTCAGCTAGTATTTCTGCCTTCTGAGCATTTGTTGTTGCCCATTTGATGATGCCATGTCATATATGCTTGAGTTTGGGTATTCTGTCACAGGATGCATCAGTAGGTTTATGGATGATGTACTTGTTTGCTGTGTATATTTGTTGTGCATCAATATTTTCTAGCCACTCAGTCCAATGTTCCTCTTTGGCCTTGCAAATCTTCTTGGCCATGAGCTTTGAGAGTTGGTCTGCCTCAATTTTTGCTGAATAGTTGTCAATGTCCCAGTATTTGTATGCAAGGTTGCTAGCCTTTGTTTCTTGCATGCTTGAGGGAGATAAGTTCTTTGTTCCACCATCTCTTGGTGAATGGGCTTGGCTTCCTGAGGGGGACAGTTGAGTCATTTGCTATCACTTCCTGGATCAGCTCAGTCAGAGTTGATACTTTTGAGTGGAACTTAGCTTTGGTGGTTATACGCTGGGCTGGGGATCTCAGGTCTAATTTCTCTTTCAGGGTTTTGTTGAATTCTTCCTAGTTGACTTCATGAAAGTTCTTTGTTGGGGGTGGGGAGGTCTGGGGGATGGGCAGTTCTATGGTGGTCATGATTGGCATGTGGTCAGTGTTGGGCAGGCACATTGAGGGGGCAACATTGCAGGTTATCATGGGGTCAGATCCATTTTGTCAGTGCCAAACATTGTCAGGCTGTGTCCAGCAGTCCTGGGGCATACAAAGGGTAGGCAGGCCCAGCAGAGTAAGTAGTTATGTAAGGCAGCACCTTACTTTATACTTCATAGACAGAACAACCAACTAGTTTTGTGTTACAAGGTGTAAATTGTAAGCAACATGAACTATAATGGAAACATTACACCTGATATGGTTGTAGCATTGACAGTTGTTATACCTGATGGATTCTTTGATGTCCTTATGAATTGTGACTTGTCATCCACCTATGAAGATGTAACTATGTATTAGTTTATTGACTACATTGGAGTGGGTGTATGTGAGTCTGAGGGAGGCTACTGCTTGTTTGCAGGCCTGGAGTTCTGATTCCCTAAGCCAGTATGCTGAAATGATTGGGGGAGGTAGTTCTCTATTTCTACTACTTTAAGGAAGTGCCTGTCTTCTGGGTTGAAAGGGCCAAGGCATGGGACAAACCTTGTGATGAGGTTGTATGACTTCTTTTTAATGGCATTGGAGTAGCTGAAAAGCTCCTTAAAGGTGGTCCACTCTGTATCAGCACTATTACAGAACCTTTGTGCAGAATCAGCAGTATCAAACTCAGAGATAAAAGGAGTATTATTAGTTGCTTTCAGCTTAATGGCTTGGGTTGATGGATGAGACTATCTTCTGTGTCAGGGGACATGGACTCTTGTTTATCAAGTTTTGCAAGAGCTTCAGCCAAGGCATTGCAAAGCTTGAGTATTGCCATGTAGGAGAAGTTTTTGGGGGCATTAGCATCATCATAGTCAAATACAGCCAATACTATGTGGGAGCTTTGCAGGATTCCTTGTTGTACATACATGTATTCATTATTTATTACAGGTGAGGAAGTTTGGACTTGGGGGTAGCTATAGGCAGGCAGGGGTGTGGGTAGTAGGCAAAGGGTCTGGAATTTGATGATAAAGGCCCAGGTAGATAATAAGGGTATTGAGGAAGGGGCATTGCACACCAGTTTGGAATCCAGGGTGCCTAAGGAGCTTGAGACACCTTCTAAGGTTTCAGAGGCCAACTAGATTGCCAGAGATGATTTTGTACATTTGGCATCATTGGCTATGAGGAAGTCAGCTGTCATCCTATGTTTCTCTATCAAACTGGCACAGAAATGGCTCTTGCAGCAATTAAAAATCACCATTCTTTGTGAATTTTAGAGCAACCATCCACATCTTCCCTTGCAAGACCAACTTCATGATGATTCAACCCATTGAGCCCAAGGCTATCAAGGAAGTGGAAGGATCTGCTATTCTGGCATGTGGGATTGGAAATATCCAGCTACACACTGCTGAAAGGAACATGCTCCCTCTTTGTAATGCATTATATGTACCAAGTTCAACTGTCCAACTCATCTCTATCAGCCACATCTCCATCAACAATGATACAGGGTCCTATTTGGACAAGGAAGGTTCAGAATCATGGAATGTGCCATGAACAACATGATTGGTAAAGGCTCCTTACTGCCAATGAAGAAACTTTACACTATTGACCTGTCAGATACTGTAGCAGAGCATGTGTTTTGCAATACACCAGGAAGTAGACATAATGACCTAGCATTGATGGCTTAGCCATGCCAATTACCAAGTAATCCTTTGATTAGCCTGTGACCACAAAATCAAAGGTGTGCTTACCCCTGTCCTCCACTTGCCACCAAAATGTGACAGTTGCATCCTTAGAAAGCAGACCAGGATGCCTATTCCAAAAACAAGACAGGGGGGGGGGGTATAGAGCAATGTGGAAGCTGTAGATAGTGTAGGCAGATTTAATGGGACCTGTGAATGTATGCTTGAGGTCAGGGATTCAGGGAACTACTATGTACTAGATATAGTCAACAACTATACTAACATGCTATAGTTTCTCCTGTTGAAAACTAAAGACAATGCATTTCCCATGTCAAAGAACTGAGAAAGGGCACGTGAGAGTGATACCAGGCTGAGAGTTGGGAAGTATCAGATGGGTCTTGATGGGGAGCTTGATAGCAACAAAATGAAGAGCTGGCTTACATTAAGAATAACATCCATGGAACACAGTGCCCCATACACCTTGGCACATACTGGTTGGGTGGAGTGCATGCACAGGACTCTCATGGGAAAGGCAAAAGCTATGAGAACTGAGTTGCAGTGCCCTGAATACTTCTGGGACAAATTTTATCTCATGGCAGCTCACCTTCATGCTAGAATGCCAATAAAGTCACTCCATGGCAAGACTCCATTCCAGAAGTAGTTTGATTGCAATCCAGACTACTTATACATATAAGAGAGATGCTGAGCATTTGCCCTCATCCCCACTCATAACCCAAAGGTGAAACCACAATCCATCAAATGTGTCCTGATAGGCTATGGAGTAAGCTCTAAA
>JABCKS010025351.1:0-12936 GCA_018851325.1 Termitomyces sp. DKA19 | reverse complement strand
TAATTTTGGGTGCAACCTGGGTGTTCACTCAGTATCACCCAAATAGTTACATATGACTTATTTATGACAGGAGATCTATGTACAGACTGTAGCACAGTAGTAGTTTCCAACATAAAGTGTAGCCCCAACAGATTTAGGATTAAAAAAAAGAAAAAAATATATATATATATAGAGACAGAGTTATAGTGTAGAAAATCTATGCCAGTAGCATGCAGTTGTAACTCACTAGTATGTCAAGATAGGTCATAGTTTTTTTGGGATTGAGGTTACTGATTATATAAGTGGTTTATGTACATGAATATATTTTTCAAATAGTTTATAATTCTTTGGGTCATCTTGATTTTAACAAATATTATAAGGTATTATATTAGTTGTATTACTGGTGTAGAATGTGCAGAAAGCTGAAGGAGGTTTATATACCTTATATATTCAGTGTCAATAGTACAAGTCTTGATTGCACAGTCACTGTAACCTTGCATCCATTGCTTTTTGTTAGGTCCAGAGATCCTGGAGGCCCACTTTCAAGTACAAGAACCCACTAATTAGTTAGTGAAAGATGAAAAAGGGAATGTACAAATGTTCTGAGGTTGATCCAGATATTAGATGATGTCTCAGAGTTGATCTGACATAGGCAGAGGTTGTTGAAGTCCATGGGAATGTTCTGTGAACTGAGATAAACTATGCCAAAGAGAGGAAAACAGAGAGAAACAGAAATAGATTGAGAGTGAGAGTGAGAGACAAGATCTATAGAGAGATAGAGAAAAGTAGGCAGAAATATAAGCAGAAATATGGGCAATATCAAGATTAGCAACTGACTATAGTAGGGCCAGCTAAGCAGGAGCTTCTTGGGTGGGTGCCACCCATTTGGAGCTTGGCTTCCTACCATAGTAAGGCCTAGGTATGGTCTAGAATGGGTTCTATGGCTGGGTCTATCAGTATATATGTGCAGGATAGTCTTGAAGCAAGAGGTGAACCCTAAAGGTGTTCTAGGACTTGAAGAGGTGGCTTGCCAATGATCTTAGTAGAGTTCTGACACTTATTCATAATAGTTATAGTCACTGTAAGGCAACCTTTAGAGGCTGTGGCTTAGTTATACAACTGACAGAGGGAGATCCAAAGAGTTATATTTGGCAATATATACATTTACAAGCATAGCTATATACTTGACAGAGGATCCAAAAAAAAACAAGTCTGAGAAACTCTCTTGCACTTGCACTTTAGGGCATGGCAGAGATTTTTAGAAAAACTTCTGTTAGAAACAGATAATGTGAATTTTAATGAGCATTTCTTTAGAAATACTTAAAGTATAAAGTGAAAAATAGTAAAAAAACACTTATTGTGTTTTTTTTTTATGTTTCTTGAAATACTTTTGAATGTTTTCTTTTTGTATTTCTTAAGCACTCTTTCTGTATTTCTTAAACACTACACAGGGAACACATATTATGTTTCTAGATTTTTTCTTGAAAAATATGTCATATGTATCTTTTGGTTTTTCTCTAGTTACTTTTATAATTTTTGTATCAAATGTTTCTCAATAAACTTTCTTTGTTTTTTTTTTTTTTAGAAAAATAAATTGGAAAAATATTATATGTTTCTAAAAAAAGTTCTAGTCAGAAATTCTTCAAATGTTTCTTGAGAAAGATCAATTAGACACACTATTGTATTAATAAGCATATTGCTGATCACACAATAAGTATATATTGATCTACTTCATTATCAGTCTAGCTCACATATTGAGCAACAAGTAGTAATAGATTGTTTTACCCCTTATTAGTCTGACTTACATGTTTACCAACAAGCAATAATATATTGTTCTATCCAATACTGAAGTGTAATAACAACTCTGAGCCTAAGATTCAGCTACTTCATATTTAGCTACATGATTCAGCATAATCTCTTATAGGCCTGTAATTTAACTTAACTATCTAATATTGCAAAGTTTTGCTTGCAGCTTTATAGTGTATAACAGTGTGGGCACTTGACAAGTTGACTCAATCACAATGATAGAAGCAGTGCAAGGCTTTCTTAGCCAATTTAATAGTAATAGTGCTCAGAGTTTTGCTTACAGCTTTGTAGTGTGTGGCAGTGCAGGTGCTTGACAAGTCAACTCATGTGCAGCTATGATCATAATGATGGAAGTAGTGCAAGGCTTTCTCAGCCAATTCAATAGTGATAGTGCTCAGTGTTTAATCCAATAGAGGTTCTGCAACACTAGTGATCTATATGTAGATTCAAATCAGGTACATCAGCATCTGGTACATATATAGTAGAACTATCCCAGCAAACAAGGGTGCAAAAAAGAGGATGCTAGGGAGTCTCATACCAATTCATATTATTGTCAAGAACACTGCTACAGAGTGTTTCATACTAGAAATGACAATATTCTTGAGGCAAGTGAAATTTGAAATGACAATTAATTTCTATATATCCTGTATGATCTGTTCTTCTGGACCTCTTGTGTTTTCTTCATCTTTTCCTTGAGTTCTGCTCTTGTCAGAGTCTTAGCCTATCCATCCTTTATCTGACAGATGACCTTCTGCTGCTTAGGCAAGACTTTGGATCAAATACATCATCACCTCTTGATGCAGATACATGGGCTGGAAAATGAAAGAGACAGCACATCATTAATGAAAAAAAAAGACAACAAGGACAAGAGAACACTGCAATGCAATTGTAGTTATCTCTCAGCATCTCAAGCTCCTCTCTCAATCCTTATATAAGCTTTGCATTGGAATCCTCATTTATTACTACCTTATTCTTAATCTTCCTGACCTGATTAGCATATTGCAATGTTTGTTTGTTTATTTTGTCATTCCATTTTTATTTGAGGACTAGTGGTAGCCTACATGTCAGTCTCTACAATATGTACAGGTGTGATTTACAGACAATTTTAAGGTACTTTGGCCCAAAGCCTTTTTAAGGCTGCTAGTTATACCTCATACCTACTTTACTACAATTTAATCCTGTCAGAATTCATACAGCCCTTATGGTGAAATCCTATACTATCTGCTATTATTGTGCTGTTCCTACTGACACTCACTTTCACACTCTACATTACTTGTTAGGGCAGCTTACCTCCCCAATATAGGTCATGACTCCTGTCTCTGATCTTAGAACTTACTTGTTTGGCATAGTGCTTTGAAACCTCTACTATTTGGCTTCTTGATGCCATTTAGACCAAAGATTGGCCTGGTGCAGAAAATCTCTAAGCTAGCCATCAGACTTATAGAGCATTGATTCTAACACTGTATTGAGGCCTCCTTTTAAAACATATCCATATTACAGCCCAACAAGTTTCATGAGGCTACAGTTTCTACCCTTCTCTATTTGCTACATTGGGGAACCCTTTTTTTTCTGTCTGGATATGAGATTAGTTTAATAGTGTTGCTAAATGCTGTGGCCTCATCCTAAGAGTACATGACAAGCTATAAAGCTATAGCTTCCTGATGGCATTGAATAACCTATATAGTAGTTTAAAGTGTTTTCTATACAGATACACTCAACCAGAATTCAACCCCCAGCCTTGCAATTGCAGGTCATGTGACCAAAATATGAGATGCAATGGTGCCAGCTGAGCCACCACACTCTACTTATTGCAGTGTACTGAGTGTCTCCTTATAATTAGCAGGCAAGATGGCAGTAATTATATAATATTTGAGATGTCTAATATGTATGAATAAACCAAATGGGATAAAACAATATATTATTGCTTGTTGCTAAGTGTGCAAGTCAGATCAATAAGCACTGCAGATGCCAGAAGTTGTTTTTCTTGGAAAAAGTAAAAAAAAAAATATGTTATGCTATTTCTAATGGACATATTTCAGGGAGAGAAAGACATTGTACAATAGAAAATAACTTTTTCCAAAACAAAAAGCTGACAAAAAATGGCATAACATATTTGTTTTTCTTCTTTTCCAAAGCAAAAAATCTCTGGGGCTTGCAGTGAAGGGAGTAGATTAGTGTGCACTCATTTTGTAATCAGTACTGTGCTTATCATTACAATAGTATTTCTAATTGACTTTTCCCAAGAAATATTTAAAGAATTTCTAATCAGTCTTTTTTTGGAAATATATAATGTTTTTCCAATTGATTTTTCTGAAGAGAACAAAGAAAGTTTATTGAAAACATTTGATTATAGAAATTATAAAAGCAACTAGAGAAAAACTAAAAGATACATGTGACATATTTTTTGAGAAAAAGTCTAGAAGCACAATATATGCTTCCTGTGTAGTTCTTATAAAATACAGCAAGAAAATATTCATAAATATCTCAAGAAGCACAAAAAAAACACAATAAGTGTTCTTTCAATATTTCTCAATTTATACTTTAAATCTTCCTAGAGAAACACTCATTAGAAATCACATGACATGTTTTCAATGAACTACTGCAGCTAGAGGGCTGAAAGTGGGGCCAATAGACAGGCAAAAGAAGGAGCATCAATGAAAAGTATAGTGAAGGGAACTCAGGGAAAATAGGAAGGGGAAGAATGGGAAAACTTGAGAAGTCCCATAATAGCTACTCTATTACAATGAATTTCATTAGTGTGTTACCTTAGGATCATAGTTCTAAATGTATACTTACAATGAATAATTGTTTACACTCTGATATCAGGATTGTAGCAATAAGGGCAGATGTCACTATACAATAACTGGCATAATTGTTTTATGAAAATTTGTTTTGTAGAAACAGGATGTAGAATATTACCTGTAATTGTGACAAGCTATCTGTTTGAAGGTTTTAGAGACATCTGATGGATTTACTGGATGAAAATTGAAATGTCCTCTGTACATTGTCCAGAAAGTCATGATGTCACCAAAAGGCCAAATAAGACTATAGTTCAAGTATTGCAATTTTATGTCAACTACAAATGAAAATAATTGGTCAAGGGTGTTTCATCATATTTAATTTGATATTATGAGTACAGTAAACAAGTCTACTGGTCTTTTATCATTCCAATGCTGTTTTTCCCAAAAAATCCCCATGCATATGACATATATCATACATCAAAGTCAATTTTCATCTATTTCTCATGCTTGTACTTCCTGCTTGCACTCAAAGAGGTTTAAAAGAATCAATATTGGAACAATAAACCTGAGAAAACTGTGCTTAATGGCCTAAGACTGGAGATATCAAGCCAGTATGAATTCTGTCCTTTTTCTCCACCTTCCTCCTCATTTTATACCTTCTTCTATGTGCATGCACCATTGGATATGGGTGTTTTTTGTGACTAGTCTGGGTATTTATGAACCTGGTTCTTTTCTAGCCAAGACTTGTTTGCTTCATCAACATTTGCTACCTACACTTTTGTCAGTTTCTAATGTGTTGGAAAGAAAGCAACAATATTCTTTATTTCTTTTCCTATGCATTTTACAGCTGGGATGGGTTAAGTTAGGACCAGATCAGCACATCTGGGCTTACCCAAGCTCATTCACTTCCTTATGAGTCCTGTGTCCACTCAAACTTTATCACTTTCTTTGAAGTTCTGGGTCCAACCCAATTGATTAGAGCAAATAAGCATTTACATGTGATTCTTTCTCAGCATGGGCTGACCCAAGCCCCACCACTCAGTGATGAGCCTGAACATTAACATGCAATCATAAGCATCTTACTTCTTATTTATTGTTCATAGCTGCTCTAGCACAACCATCCCCCCTGGACACATCATGTAAATAACTATGTGCTAGTTGAGGAGCATATAGTTACCCATGCATGGAAACACTAAAATAGATGAAATACCCAGCTGCTCACAGCCCAGGTTCAATAGATACTTTCCCCTAATGACAAGTACAAGTGGTGTCAACAGTGCTGCAAGAGCAACTGACAATCCCAGGCAGCAGTGTGCAAGAGGAAACATGACAAGAATGACATTCAAACCCTTGGAAAAGATGTGCATTCTTCATTCCTTTGTAGAGAAGAAAATCATGATGGAGAAGATTCTGATGACGAAACTGTAAAATCTATCTTGCAATGAACATTTTGTTGCTCACTAATCTTCACAGGTACCCATTGTCTTATGACAGTAGGCAAGACTTATTTAGTGTACTACAAGAAGCATACAAAAGTTCTACCTTTTAGATGGAATTCTGTGATGGTCATGATTATCAAACTCAGTTCAATGACAGTTGAATGTGGGCAATCTTTCAACAAGAAGCAGCACCACTCCTTTGGTTGGCAGACAATTGTCTGAGTTGGAAACATCAACAGATTTCAACAGGAACAGCTGCCCCAATGATGTGGGAGGGATCAACAAACAATGTGGTGTTTTACTGTGCATGTCCAGCATGCTCGATCTGATTCTACATAGACGCGGTCATCGTGTTAACAGATGTGCTAGATAATAAGGTCACCATGTCACTCTGTAATTCCATCATCATACGCAGGAGAACTCAGCTGGTAGATAGTCACGGGATCTCTCAAGCGCGCCAGTCTTGCTTTTAAAACCACGCCAGTATCCACAATGCCATTGTCTCATCCGTCGACCTGACCTGAGTCGAATGAAAACGAAAATCCGCATGGCTTGCTCCATACTTCGTAGGATCTTCAAGGCTAGGTTCAGAGGAATGAATGCCATCTTGATGTCTTACAGGTCGCCGCGAGTGCAGTGCTTTATACAAGCAGAGGCTGACACCCATTCTACTATACATAAATGGTCCGTCCAATCTGTGGTTGGTAAGGCGTCCGCCGCAACTCTCTTCATTTCAACTTCTTGACTGGCTTTTTCATCCTTCCCTTCTACCTTCTCTCACTCTTCGTGAACGGATGCAAGTCGCAACACCGAAGTCTCCTGGGCTCTCTGTGGACTTTTCTAACCTCGTCCGGTCCGACTTCTGGTTCCTCGATGGTAACATCGTCATCGTTGCCGGTAATGCAGCCTTCAAAGTTCATCGTGGGCAGTTGCAGCGCCATTCGGACATCTTCGGTGCCTTGTTATCACTCCCACAACCCCGAGACGCCAATTTCTTTGAAGGTTGTCTTCATGTCGAGCTTCATGATAATCCTGCCGATGTTTTCTACTTTCTCAGTGCACTTTATGATGGCTTGTCAGAAACTTTATCTTTAGGGGTTTCTGGGGCTGACTACTTTATCCATAGATACTTCAAGGCACCTCACGCAAATGACTTTATGGCCCTTGCTGGTGTTCTCCGTCTCTCTTCCAAGTACTTCGTGGAGCGCCTTCGTGAACGATGTGTCAATCGTCTTGACATCGACTGGCCTTCAACTCTTGCAGGCTGGGATCGGCGCGAGCAAGCCGCCACAGACTCATTTGGACGTTACGTGCCACGTGAATCGTGTCCCCATCCTATACTCGTTATCCAACTCGCTCTAGACCTCGGTATCGATTCGATTCTCCCTGCCGCATTCTATGATCTTGCGCGTTATGGACCCAGCAAGATCATGTCAGGTGTACACCTTCCACCATCAGTCTTCGATGAATATCTGGATAAGTCACAGATCCCTCCTTCTGTCCGCATCGTCCATCTTCCTCACCGTCAACTCCTCCGGACCCTTCGAGGGCGTGAACGCATTCAACGATATATGGCCCATTTTATTGCGTCTTCACTGCAGTCACGCGCCCCAGCGCCGGATTGCGCTCATAGTCTTGACGCAGACCCAAGCCGCCCCTGCCACGAGTCCTTTTACTTCATCATGCTTAATGTTCTCCGTTCTGTAGGGGGAATCGCATGTGGGCGCGATGCAGATACGCTTTATACTCTCACCCAGGCGATGGACATGCTCTCTCGGACTGATTTTTCAGATGGTCATAGGCAGTGTGGACTGCGGATATGCCAACCGTGTAAGCTTGATTTTGCGGCTTGTGCAACGAAAGCTAGAGAAGACGTGTGGGCAGCATTACCGAGATGGTTCGGTCTAACTGGTGAGGATGACGCAGATGAAACTTTCCCTTAGGTACATTCTTTTGGGACTTTTGTCATACCTGTCCTTGCTTTGGCGTATTTGATGTCTGTGTTCTCTACCGTGATATACTTTCCTCTGCGATATGTTCCCAATGACATTGAGTTTCTTCTTCTTTCGTCAAGAGGCAATAATTCCCATCCTTTCTTGGAACACTAAAGTTGCGGATGAAAATTTCACCATTTGTGTCCAAAATAAATAGCTAAATGTATAAATTAAGAATCTATCAAGTTGAAAGAATGTTTTCACGGAGCCTCTGCAGCTCTTCGCGTGATACGGGTGGTTAAGTTTGTTGGAACGTATTACTGTAGCAGCAAGTATGACGGTGCGACAGACTTATGAAGAGACACCTAAGTCTTATTCGTCGAAACATGTAATGTTACTGTATTGTCTGTACCTATGAAGCGACATGCAAGTCTTGTTCTAGGTACAGTGTGTCAGTATGATGTCCATATGTGTAAGATATAATTGTCATACCCTCAGAACGTGTAAAGTAATTGAGGGTACTCTGTATGTGGATGCTGGTATATAAGTGAGTATAAACAAAGTGAGGCCGTGGCTTGGTCAAGGTCATTATGGCTTTGACATCATTTTGCAGCACCCCATCACATTGTCACATCATCACATGTAATCCTAACAAAGTCAAGTCTGCAAATACCAAGTACAATATACATTGTTTATCAACCCCTGAAGCAACCCCTTTACTGAAATAGCAACATACACTACTTGTCATATGTAAGGGCAGCCTCTGGAGGCTGTAGCTCAATTATACCAATGCTTAGTTCCAGTCCTAACTGAGTATTGCAAACCCTTTATTTAGTTAGAACTCTATATGTATCTCAGTAACTCAGTCTCCATTGCAACTTCACTTTATTTGGTCAAAGGTCCATGTAATGGGATGGTCCTGTCTGGACTGTCTGATTCTATTCCACTCTTAATCCAAGGATGATCTATCATTCTAGTGCATCCAACATACTACCTGTCATACCCTGCACCCTCCTGTCCCCATGAGTCACCTTCTATGAATTACAATACAATATCCTCAGACTGAACCATAGCAGTGTTCACCAGGTCTATCCATTTATTTAACTGTGAGAATCCCAGCATTGTATTCCATACTTTGTGTATTCCATACTTTGTTTGCCATGCTTGCTCCTTGCTTGACTCTTAGCTGCCTCTGTGCTCCTTTAACTCTTGCTTGTTGCTGGAATCTGCTTGCTTCTGTCAGATTAGTCCATGGTAGTTGTTTGTCCCGTCACAGGTTATCCAGTCTCCTACATTGTCCACCCTTCTAGCTCATAGTACTCTACCCTACCCCCTACTATGTCTTTTAACTCTGACTCTGAATCTACCCTTTCAACTCACTCCCCTCCAGTAGCCTCTCTGGATCACTCACCTGGTATTGTCTCTGGCACTCCCCCAGTTCCTGGGATTGGGCCTGCTTAGGCCCCTCACTAAACAGCTGATTGGTTCTCCACTATGTAGCTGATACAGCTGACTCTTTCTGCTATCAAATGCTTACTAGCTACTGTGGAGCAAGGGGATTTAGTTGCCACCATTTTATAATGTGCTCCTATGCTGCCTAGCTGCTGTGCAGGAAATCAACAGAAAACCTGAAACATGTACAACCAGATAGAGTAGCTAGCAGTAGGAAGTGTGTGTGTGTAAGGGCAAGTCAGTTAATGTTTCAGAGAACTAGAGCTGAAAAAGACATGGGGTGAAAGTGCAAAGGGGAAAATATCACTATTGCTAGCCTAAGTCACTAGACAGTAATGAAGGGTTGCTAAGTCACTGAGTAATAAAGGAGAAAAGAAGTAAAGACAAAAGAGTCACAAATGGAAATTACTAAGGAGGGGGATGAGTTGCTAAGATAAATGGACTAAGTAGCTGGAAAGGAAGGAGTTGGTAGGAAGAGAAAACAAAAGTTGCTAAGAAATGGAGATAAAGGAAGTGGAAGGCAAGACAAGACATTAAGAACAAGGAAGACAAGGAAGATAGCTAAGGCTGGTAAGGACCCAGTGATAGCATGGAAATATGGAAAAGGGGATGAGTGAAGTCAGCAGGAGTTGGGAGATGAACACAAAACTAGTCACTAGCCATAGTTGCTAGTGTCACTAGTCACTAAAACAAAGAACACTATAGAGTACCTGTAATTGGTACTTATACTAAATTGAGGACAAGGTTGTTAAGGCTAGTTTCTAAGCCATTAATGATGAGAGTGAACAGAAAAAGAAATCTGAAGCTGAGAGGCCAAGAGATACTAAGGGGGACAATACTCTATTTTTTGCTATAGTACAAGGTATGTACAGGAAGTATTTATAGATATAGTGTTCAAAAAAGAAAGATTGTTGCTGCAGGCAACAGTATCTGTCAAAGTGTCTGCAATGCATACTAGGTGTCAGTATAGTAACCAAATGTATGTATGCAATGCTAAAAAGTGCATAATGTGTATCAATGAAAAAAAAGAGAGCAATCCATATATCAGTATCTGAAGTATAGATGCCAGTCAGGTATGCTGTAAGCTAGACAAGATAAATGAAGGGTAAGGAAGGTCATTTGTTCTTTAGTATGTGTATTGAAAAGAGAAGTATCTATGTTGCTAGCAATTGTTGCTAAGGAAAGGTTTCAGCCTTGTCATTTCAGACTCAAGGACTAGACTTGACATGATAAGGCTCATGATCTAAAAGTCTTGTACTCACTAAGATTCTATGCAATAGGCTACATTGTTCCAAACCTGGGGGCCAGACTACACATAATAAGTCACATGACTTGCATATGACCTGTAAAATGAGACTAGAGAAAGTAACAAGAAACACCAAGTTCCATGTTGTATTCAAGTCATGTGCTGTCCAGATAAGATAGTCAGAGATGTCAGTAATAGTGCTCAGTGACAAATGGGTCCTATCATCCTCCTCTGTGCTGAAATCTTGACTGTTCTCAGTCAAGCAAAGTTCTATGATCACTTGCATGGTCTGTACACAGGGGAGGCAAGAATATAAAAGGGCTGGTTATTAGCTGGACTTTGTCTATCATTATGGAATCCCAGATTGTGAATTAGGCCTTCAAGAATGTTTAAGGAGTAGTAAGTTCTAGCCTGTGTCACTATTTCCTGTCACTAATGTTTCTGCCAGTGTGACAATTGCTGGGTAGATGATGATCTGGAAGGCTGCTAGTAACTGACAGGGGACTAGCCATACTATTGCTCCAACAGCTTGAGGAAGGGCTGCTCATACTGAGGAATATCATCATGGAGTTGGGGCAGGAAGTTTGTGCAGTGGACAGCAATGAGGGCAGCCTTGGTGTGATAGGCCTGGGAATTTGTAAAGCAACAGAAGGAGCTAGCAGCTCAAGGTTGGCCAATTCAGGTCAAGCATTCTAGCTTAACTCTGCCAATGGAGCAGGATGAGACAAAGATGGAAGGAAGCAAGGCAGTCAAGGGTAGACAGAAGAAGAAGAATTGGGTGGAAGTAGCAAGCAACAATGGTGCTGATGACAGTAACAGCAACAATAGTGATAGCATGCCTTAGCACATAAGCATGCAGCAAGCCCTGCCTCTCTCACTTTGACTAAGAAACTGAGGACCATTGCTAGTGAAGAGGAGCCCAAATCAGAGGATGTGGAGATGAGGGAGGCAACATCAATAACAATGGAAATCAAGGGAGCAATAGTGGAAACTGGGGAGGTCAAGGGAAAGGGAAAGAAGGAGCTGGAGCAGGAACAGGACAAGAGGGAGGCCTCTCTAGTGCCAGTGAGTACAAAATCTTTTCTGTCACTATCTGTTTTACTAATAGTTGTTTCTAATTACTACCAACCTTCTTTCTCTTACTGGCAGATTAGTAATGATGACTTAGTATGAGTAGGTAAAGACTTAGCCTTACTGGAGAAATTGATGCCTGCCTTGCTGCTACAGAGGTGCAAGGAGCAAGTGGCTAGGATCAAGAGACAATTCTAGCAGGAGCTGAAAATGCTAAGGATGGAGTTGTTGGAAGCATGGACTAAATATCCAGTTGCTAAGTGTTTAGTAGTGACTCTGGCAGGTTATTGAAATGACTGCCAGGCCAGAAAAGCCTAGCAGGTGGGGAATAGCTATAGCTGCTGGCTATAGATAGAACAATCTTGTGTATATCATGCAGTAGCTGAATCAAACTAAAATATCAGATTAGACTAGATAAATTGTGAAATACAAGGTGTTGTCCTTATGTAATCTACAGGTGCACATCATTGACACACATCAATTACTCAGTACAACAATGTCAAGGTAACAAAGTAGCCTAGGATAACCTCTAGTTTATATATCCCCCTTTTAGACCAATGGTCAGTCTAGAGAGGGTAGATCACAGTTGTACCTAAGCATTGACTTAATGCCAACTATAAGTGGCATGATGCTACAGACCTATATACCAACCCAAGGCCACTTCCCACTGCTCTAGCAGCACTGCAAGTTATCACCCTAAATGGTGGCCTATTTAACTATGGGTGATGGCTTCCACTACTCACAAGCACCTTTGGTGCAGTAAACTATAGTACATATTGACATTACAAATGCCATATATTACATCATGTACATTACAACAAAGAAATATGCTATTAAGCATGCACACTGTCAGTAACATGTTTCAAGTTCAAAGACTCAAAGTTACCTAGCTATATAATATAAACAAAGGCCTTTTAGCCTGTCATTGCACTTGTCTATAATCCACCCTCATTGATTGTCTTCACTTCCTCCCCAGCTGCAATGTTAGTTATGGAGGGAAGGAGCTCCAAGTCCATCTTCAATGGGGTTATTGAGCCCCTGACAGTAGTTGCATTTACCATATCATAATCAGTTAGTGCAATGTTAGTCACAGCTCCAATAGTAGGCATTGTACCATGTGCTGGTGTCCATTTCCAGAGCTGACCCACATTTGGGTCCATTCCAATATGATAATAGAGGCCAGTAGCCTTGGGGAAAATGTTAGACATACTTTCTTTCATGTGCTTGAAGAAGAGGCAGTAGTGATCCTTTTCAGTCATTTCTTGCCA
>JABCKS010025350.1:0-13560 GCA_018851325.1 Termitomyces sp. DKA19 | reverse complement strand
AAGAGAGTGCATGAGATTATCAGTAAGCTACAGAAAGATGTGCAGGAAGCCCAGGACAATCTCCTTGTGGCCAAGGTTCAACAGGCTTATCATGCTAACCAAGGGCAAGCAGAGGAGGAGGTCTGAGATTGGGAATCTTATCATGCTTGCAACTAAGCACCATCAGAGGGATTACATGCACAAGGGTGAGAAGTGCATTGCCAAGTTCATGCCTTGGAATGATAGACCATACAAAATAGTGGCAGCCTTCCCAGAACATTCAGAATACACCCTACAGTTGCCAAGCAAAAAGAGACATACCTTCCCTGGGTTCCATGCCAGCTTGCTGAACTGCCATGTCCCAAATGACCCTACCATGTTCCCCAGCAGGGAATATACCTGCCCCAGTCCTGTAGTAATGGGAGACAGGGCTACTGACCATTGACAAAATAATGGTTGAATGCCAGTATGGCCATGGATGACAGTACCTCATGATTTGGGTTGATTTCCCCCTAGAGCATGATGAGTGGTTGCCCCATCTGGAGTTGGATGAGTGTGAGGCATTGGATGTGTGGGAGGCTCAACATGGGAATGCAGGTTGACATGGCAATGGAATGTTTCAGGGGGGGAAAGGTGTAAGGTTGTAGGAACAACTTACAACATTAATGATACAAAATCTCACCTTTTGTATCATTGCAGCACACTCACATGAAGACCACCTTGAAAACTTTTCCATCTCACCTTTGTTTACTTATCCTACTTACTGGCAAACAAAAGTGAGCTTTAGATAAATTACTTACATATCAGATTCTACTTACTGGCAAATGAAGATATTTTTATACTGTCTGTTGAGATCTCAGTGAGGCTGTTAACTGACAGCCTTTCAAGAGATGGAAACAATGAACACTCGGTAGACTTTCAGCATAATTGCTTTACCTTGACAGTGGGGCAACTGGCCTTTTCCTAGACATAGAATATGTGAAACAACACTGCCTTACCACTTCCCTTTGTCCACATGCTTCTGGCATGATTGAACTGTAGGTTCAAACCATTCTCCAAGTGCATACAGATGTGCTTCTCCAGTGTCTTCCATTTTAAGCCTCAACAGAGGCTTTGATACCATCAAACTCCTCAACCACTGCACACTTTTTGCTTTTAACAACTTACCATCAAACATTATATCTGAGGGCTCTGATATCTCATCATCCTAAGGTTGACAATACACAACCCAGCCCACTTCTGTGCCACTATTGAGGCTACCACCTCATTCCACTCTGGCAACATGCCATGTCATAAGCCTATTGCATGTCCAGTGGTAGCACTAGTTGATCCCAAAAGGATCTTATGCTGTCAGTTGTTTCTGCTGTGCTCACAGCACTCTGTTGTCTCTCTTTGACCTTGTCTGTTACAAGGTCCTCCACCTTCACTCTGGAGCTAGTCAGTTGACACTCCAACAATTCCAACCTTACTTGTTCTATATAAGTACTCTCAGGTAGATGAGCCTTGTCAGGCTTCCTTGCAGCCTCTCTGTTAGCTACTGGCTGGTATGGCTCTTCCCCCCTGTCCAGAGTTCCTTGGAACTCTTCCTCAGACATTAATATTGCTGGCAAATTCACTAGTAAGCTGGCCATTGTGAGCCAATTTCTTATCATCATTCTCCACCATCATGTTCCTGTTACCTTTTAGTCAGTTACAATTATCACAATGCTTCTCCATGGTCCTGTACCATTGTAGATGGCCATTGTTGTCTGCCAGGTAAGTCCTCTCAGCCCTCAATGGAACTCCATTGACTATCACTTTGTTATTTACAAAGTTGAGAGATACCTTATTCCTTTGCCATAAACAGTATACCAATGATGATATCATAGCAATCAAAGTTCACTATGTCCATATACTCCTTTGTCAATGATCCCAACATCCTGATATTTACTTCTATGCCAAATTACACAACAGTGTGACTCCTCAGAGTTCCCAATTGGAGCATCAGCAGCTCCATCAACTCATGAATGTGTATTGTGTTTACATGAGCAAACTGGGGTGTAATGTCTGTAGTAGTACTCCCAGAGTCCCACAGCATCCATGCTTGATGTCATTGACCTCAATACAGGTCACTAGGCACTCCTTCTCTTGACAAGTATACTGCAGTCTCTGCAGCTTATCAGCTGCTTTCTGGAGAGTAATACATTGCATTTGGATACATTGATCCTTCTGATGCTCCATAAGAGCAAACATGTGCTCCTCCTTATCATTATGAGCATAGTTATTGTTGTCATATACAGCTACTGTGACATATTCATCTCTATCAATCTGGACACTCTCAGTGTCATCAATTACAGACTGCTCCTCTATTTCCTGAGGAGCTTCTTTATCTTCAACAAGTTCTTCTCAATCCTCTCCAGCAATGCTTCTAGCATTGCTCTCCATTGCTGCTGCATGGGCAGCTTATACTTGCACTCTTAGCACCTTATACTCCTTAGAGTTGTGGCCTGTTTGGCTACAATTATAGCATCTTACTGCACCTCTACTAGGCCTGTAGCCTACATCACTACTGTCAAAAGCAACCTTGGGAGGGCTGACTCAAGGTGAAGCATCCTGCATTGCCTTTGCCCCAGGTTGGCTCATTCTGGGCCCAGGTCCAGCCTCTTTCCCTGCTGGTAAATTGCCAGCTGGTCCTAGACCAGACCTATAGTCTGCTGGTAGCATGTATCATACTACAAACTATGTGTTGCAGTTTTGTTCCATCTTCAGATGCTTTGCCAAGAACATTTCAACCTTTATGAGTTAGCAACTTCCCTATGTATAGTGAGAGCTGCACCTATCATAATGAGTTGAAGTCTGTGCAGACTGCTCATAGCATATTGTATATACCAGGAACTTGGTCACAGTGTTGACCTCCAGTGATAATGCATCTCAGCAAGTATTCTGTTAAGGAATGTCTCCCAAATGGTAAATTCATCCAGATAAACAGCCATTTTCTGAGTATGACCCACCAGGTTGTCATAAAAGGTCTGGATGTCCATTTGAGCATCATACACTGCAGTTTGGAAGCCTTCATGAGCCTCTTGCATTGTTGCCACATTCACAAAGTAGTTATACAATCCAATTAAGACCTCCTTGAAGGTCCAATTATGCTTATCTCTGTTTATATACAGGACATGTTAGCAGAACCAGTTCCATGTCTCCCCATTAATGAACTCATGGAGCACACAAATGTGCTCCTGGTCCATGTCATCTCCACCATAGCAGCATGTTGATTCCCAACTACAGAGCATCCCATTCCTGGCTAGTGCTCAAAGCCACTGCCACCACTAGTGCTGGTAAATGATGAGGAGCATAAGGTGAAGGAAGTGCCAGACAATAAAGTGTCTTGAGGAAAGTTACAGGACAAGGTGAAGTGGAAAGGATATGCCATTGATGATATCTCTTGTGAACCACAGGCAAATGTACATGCACTAGCTCTGATCCAGGACTTGTACTGCAGACACCTCAATGCCCCAAAAGCAATTTGAGGCATCTACCCAATCTCTACAGCAGATCAGGCAATCCATAACTGCTTCTATCCAGTACATTGGGATGCTGCACTACAGAGGGGGAGGGGGGGATGATGTCAGGGGACTGTCCAAGTCAGACCCATTCCTGTTTCTTTCTTTCTAAGCCATCCTTGTATCTCCATCCTTTTTTCCTTTAATGACAAGTACTTTCAAACTAGGGCTATCTAACAGTGCTGTTTTGAAGTGGCTATGCCTCAGGAGGCTGAAGATCAAGGCTGATTACAATGAACTTCTATTTTTGGGATCAGACCTTCAGACTTAGTGTTTATGTAGTGTTTTTATTAGAAGCTCTAGAGTTGACTTTCTGAACACTGGTATTTGGAATCCTTAAATGTGTTCTCTTTTGATCTTCCTTGGCCAGGTTAGTTAGACCTCTGGAACTTATAGACATTGAACATATTTTGGATCTCCCCCTGCCAGTTGTATGACTGAGCCACAGCCTTCAGAGGTTGCCTTTACAGTGCTCAGTGACAGCTGGGGCTTATCACTGTTACCATCCCATAGGTCTTGGTAATAGCAGTTCTATCCATCTTTATCTCAAAGCCCACTAGATTTTACAGTTGCAGATTATCAGTGCAAGCATCCATGTATTACAGATATGCTATTTTTTCATCAACAGAGTATTGAATGTCTAGGAAGTTGGCTTTGATATAGTCATGGTTGTTTTAGTAAGGTCAGACCTCTTAGTGAGTGGTTTGTCTTCCTTGTCTTCTTCCTTGTTTACTATGTCATTTGTACTTTTTAGCTTTTAAATGCTATCATTGAGATATTTTCTAGCACTGCATGCACAGGTTGCTGTCAACACCTAGCTTTTAAAGGGAATGAAGTAGGCTGTTGTATGTAGAGGAAATCCACAGGTATATAGTAAGTATGGGTATAAGTAAAGACAATAGATGTACCCCTCAGAAATCATAGAACAGTATGTAAAATGTTTGAGGGATGTAGCTGTGACCATAATTTTTATATGTTAGACAGAACTAGGGGTAATATGTGCAGACTAGAGCTATCACTCAACAAGCCAAAGCCTCTAAGGATTTACCTTACAATTCAAGTTGTAACAATGATGGAAAACTATGTGATTCAATGCAATCAATGCAAAAGTGATAGATCCTGCCTCCTGATCAATTATAGAAAGTTGAAATAATTGAGGATTCAAAATAAAACCTATATATATGCATATGTGTATATAAATCCATAGAGGTTCTAGGGCAATAGTTAGAAGGTTGTAATGTGCTACTCAAATGTGAAATCACCAGCCAATTCCTCAATGATCATGACATACAATGTCATTGCATCTGTTGACACTTCTGAAGATTGAGTCCAGCATTTGAACCACTCCTTGGATAAGTAGTTGAACAGAACACTAATGAATCTCTTGTCCTTCTTCCTGACCATCCATTGAGATTAGCCATCAAGCCATTTGAATATCTGGACATTTGTGAGCAGGCCTCAAACACTGTGATATTCAATACTGACAATTTTGACATGAAGAGTAACCTTTTGTGGATAAAAGACACAGTGATACTAGGCAAAAAGTATACTCACATGGATATGTGCCAATAAGTGTATGGATAAGTGACAAATAAGATCAATTCCACAGTTACTGAAACTGTGGTTATGAAACCAGTTTGAATGGACTGAATGATCAGTTGATCAATAAGGTTGTTTGTCTTCACAAAAAGGTATGATGTCTTGTTTGATACAAGCTGTGGCAACAGAAATATGTTAATTATTGATCAAAAATGAAAACATAATGTATCTGACAATGTATACCATGGCAGTAGCAATGAGAACATCACAAACAACTTGACCAATTATCCAACACTAAAAGTTATATTAGTAAATTACAAGATGTAATCATACAGTCCTACCAGTATAAGTGGCAGAAATTTGATCATTTCCAGGATAGGAATCTTGGTTAACTAATTGCTTTGATATTAGAATGCCACTCTAACAATGATCTGGTTGCTTGAGACATACCTGTATAGACAATCCTACATCACTAAAGCACTGGAACAGTGAAATATATGGCAAATGAGAGTTATTATAACACCAAGGTATAACTCTAATATTGTGAATGACATACCATGATGATCAGGATGACAACTGACCTGGCAAAGGGGGATTTCTTCAGGCACCAGATCTGCCTGCATGTCTATAATGAAATTTTTGCCTGTATAACAATGAAAAGTTCTCTTTACCAAGCAAAGAACATTTGAACTGTAGCACTAACTGTTCACCAATGTGTAGACTAGGCTCTCTGGCATGTTGTAAACAATACTTACTGATTCCACTCATGATTGGAATAGAAAGATATGACCATGGAAGATCTACAAAACTGCTTGGTTCACCCCAGTACAGGATAAACTCGTACCATAGGCAGTGCATTATGAAAACTGTTTGGAGAGTGTCCAGCACAAAGACTGTGCTCACTAGCAGAAATGCTAAGTCATTCTTTCAACAAAAACAAAAGGGATTTCACCTAGTCCTTGAATGTATACAGAATCTCGTTGATGTGTCTTGAAGTAACTATCTGAGTGGATTATGAGATCTTCTCCACCCTCAATAGAGATATACCTACAGGTCTGGACAATGAGGATTCCGAGGAACATGCAGTTGAACATCTGCCCAAGAAACTAATCAAAATCAGCATATTGGAAGGAAGACTTTATGTTCATTCAGATTACCACAGGTCCAGCACTGAGGGAAATGTTAGGACGTAGCTTCCTCAACTATGATGTAGGAAACTCACAGTGAGATAACACTTTCTCCGTGTGTGTCAGGTGTGGCGGGCATAGTAGGCATGGCAGACAATGCAAATTGAATAATGTGTCGAAGTATTTAAGATTGTGGCTAAAATTAAAGTTTACCACACTAGATTTGAATCAGTCACAGACTGAAGTCTCCTTTCAAAAAAAGATCGGACTAGCCATCCAAACCTGAATAGCCCAATATGGTGTAGTCATGAATCGTCATCACACCGTATCGAATGTGATCACTTTCTGATGTACCATAACACGAACAGTAAGTCATCAGATGCAGGGTATTGTGTATGAAGATAAAATCTGTGCCATCTCAATATTTGGAGTCCAAAACAACTGCCTTGGTATGGCCACAGCCACTCACAGGCTGTACCTCCGAACGTCCCATTGCCTTTCCCGCCTGTAGCCCAGATTGACCCCACGATTTCTTGACTGCCGGCCCACTGCCTCACCGGGGCACCTGTGTCCGCCTGCCACGGCTCTATATGCTCACATTCATGGTGTTATTCAGTTTCCCGATCGATGATTGATACGGTACTGGCAAGTGCAAGCGCTCGAAACCAGCGAAATGGATACCCATCATTCTTAGGAAGCAAACGTACGCATGATCAGAAGGTTATATGAAGGTTCCATCAACGCCAACCTAACGTTTCGAATCCAAAACCACCGCCCTGGGCATAGCTTGTTGCGATCCGGGCGACAGGCGCCACGAGTGTTGGCCAAAATGATTGGACCATGTCAGGGCCCGGAGGAGACAAAAACATATATATATATACGATGCTAATGTATAGCACTCTCAATTGATTCTGCGGAGAGCGAGGGTGAGCATATGATACCTACTACCATACGGACGAACACTGATGCATACCGTAGAAATACTTACTTCGTATTATCTAGGTATGCGGAGACTGAGGAAATACTTGCTTCGTATTATCTAGATTGGTTTTTACTTCCAACAATAGCCACAGGCGCTCACAAGCTGTACCGCCGAGCATCCCAGTGCCATTCCCTGCCATAGCCCATATTGATCCCACCATTTCTTGAATGCCGGCTCACTGCCTCACTGGGGCACCTGTGTCCGCCTACCACGGCTCCATGATTTTTCTTGTGCCTTTCCCATGGAAACTTCGTCTTCTGGCCATACATAGCTTGATGTGGTACTCATGGGCTTGACAGCAATCTTATGTACTAAGATGAGAATTATGCTCGAATTTAATTCGAATACTCGATCGACATGGACTCGGGACTTTTCATATCTCCCATTTGAATCGTTCCTTTACACACGCACCGTGATTGACTTGAATTTTTTGCTGAAATAGAAAGCCATTCGTCCGTCTAAAAAATCGTGTGTAGCTGCTGCGCGGCAGATGTCACATATCAAGCTAGGGATGAGAAAGATGGACTTCCTGAGGAGAATCACAGGAAAGCATTCAGTGAATCTCTCCAGCCTGAGAAGTGAAGTCACGCTCGGAAGTAATCAATAATTGTGCAAGTGAGCAGTTGAAACATTCACATCGTGCAATAAGTACTTGAGGGATACAACATAGATACTATTGGTATGGAGCGACGCAAAGGTTTTGTCGCTTCTAGACTTGGCACATTCTCATGTACTAACCAGAGATCTAAACGATGATCAG
Source organism: Termitomyces sp. DKA19 (assembly GCA_018851325.1). Lineage (NCBI taxonomy): Eukaryota > Fungi > Basidiomycota > Agaricomycetes > Agaricales > Lyophyllaceae > Termitomyces > Termitomyces sp. DKA19. The sequence goes on along the minus strand of JABCKS010025350.1, from coordinate 5,631 downwards.
ACACAGTGTCACAAGTTTCCTCTGATTCCCCTTTATAAAGGCCTTCAAAGCCAGAAAAGCAGCTTACCTTTGATTGTTCTTTGGGCATTGAAGTCCTGTACTCGGAACCATGCTTCCTTCAGACTACATCGTTGTCGGCGGCGGTCTTACTGGAACAGCGTTAGCTGCTCGTCTCTCCGAGAACTACTTCGTAAGTGCGAATATTATCGAGGCGGGCAGCGACAACTTCCACGACAATGCTATCAATACACCCGATGAATAATTATAGTACTTTACTTGACATGCATACTAACTAGTAGGGCACACCTGAAAAAAAATCTGGACGGGTAGAGAGTTTTCCTTCCAAGGTAATGCTGTATTTTAGGTTTTCATCTACGTTCCCTGAGCAGCGCTGAAGAGGAATGGGCCTCGGAGGTTCGAGCCTGATGTGTGTTCATAGTGAATTCTTTTGCATTGTCCCAAGCCTGAATAATTGTAAAACTGAATCCGATGTTCGTAAATCAGTATGTAGGTCCTTGTTAAAGTCCTGGTTTAACCTCATGAGATTCTTGATCGTAGCGCTACCTCATTTGAATTCGGTGGTGAGTTGCGAAGAGACTTGGACACAGACTGTATCACGAACTAAGTGCAGATTATCGCGACTCTTAGAGCGCAAGGCCTGGGGCTAGAATGACCGTTTCCCTATTGTGGCAAGGCAAGGATTACGTGGAACTTGCTCACAGTTATACATTGCTATAGACGATGAATACAGGCGGAAACCTTCAATTACTGATACGCCGGGTCTCTGATCGGAGACAGGCGGAAATAGTAATCAAGTCTTAAAAATACAAAATAAACATTATTTGGAATCGCTGAGAACTGTAGGCGGCCGCCAAAAATAGTAGACGAATAGGACCTACAACCAACAATACCGCACAACGCACAAGAAGTGACTGTCGGAAAAGTCAATGAAGTGGCGAACAAAAAGAAATACAAGACACGTCATAGGCCAGCCAGGTTCGGATCACGGGTTAACCAGTGCCAAGCCGATCAAATGGGAATGGGCGCTTACCTTGGCTGTACTTGAATTTGTCTCTGTCCATCTGATTACTTATCGACAGAGTGTAATAGACACACGTCCTCGATTTCCGGTGGATGAGAGGCGTTGAGGGGAACTCGGAATAGATAACGAAAACACGGCACATTGACCACGTACGACGAACTCATGCAGTCGTCGATATTGTACATACCCTGTGCGTCTGTTTTCGTCCAACCCCATCTCGTCGCGCCGTTCGCTTCCGCATTGTATATCTCTGGAATAGCGATGTTAGATATTGAGATCTGTGAGAAATTTGAGTCACTGGGAAAAATGATCCATCCGTAAAAATAATCCATCCGTCAATTTTGCAGAGCTTGGTGACCAGTTGGTGTGATTTCTTTATCGTCGTTTTCGTCATCGCATGCACCCTTTTTTTAGAGGATCCTCTTCTGCATGATACTTGACTGAAAGGACCTGACACTCCTCTTTCAACACAAATTTACCAAGGTCATCGCCCAATGTTCATGCAGATCTCCATACTTTGCCCTAAAGCCTTCGACTATGCAAACATCTTGAGACCACGTTACGAATACAACACTCGTCAACGCCTGTGCGCCGACGCGATCCACAACCCTCACGAACTTCCCAGTGTCCTTCCCGCGCCCCATCTATGTCCAGAGGACCCCGAGTCCCCACCAGATCCAGACCCAGCTCCAGAACCAGTAGCCAAAGTCCGTCTCGGCGGAACAACACGAACGCCTCCCGCGCTCGCCACAGCCTCTCCGGGCGTGGGCGGGCGTACGTTCCCCTCACCGAGCAGATCCCTCAGCCACGCCGGCGCACGTGCATATGGATGCAGCACGCCGCCGCGCGTGCCGGGCTGCGGGCCCCAGACGCCCCACCACCAGACGTGGCCCACCACGGCGCCGGCAACGGCCTGCGCGGCATACTGCGGCCCGCCCATGAGAACGTCCATCGCGATGATGACGTATGGGAGGTACTTGACGGGGAAGGTGACGAGGCCCATGAGCGAGGTCTGCGCGCCCGGTGGGGCGAGGGAGGAGGAGAGGTAGGTGAGGCAGACGAGGAGGGGATGGAAGAACATCATGCCGTTGATTGGGATTGTGGCTGCCTTGAAAATGAAAAATTGTGCTCAGCACGCAAAGTGGAGGTGGAGTATACGGTATCGTACTATGATTGATCCGCAAGCAAAGAAAAGCTGATATGCAAGGTCTGCTGATCTTCTGAAGTACGGGCCACTTTCCAGCTGTTCTCCGTTACGGCTGTAAAATTTTATAAACATTCGGCTCTTCGAACCATACGTTGCGAGCATGCTTACTAGAGCATGACCAAGTCAAAGATGAATTGGATCCCAGGACCTTGCGCAATATAAGAATCCACTTCAGAGTCTAGCAGAAGCGGCACGGACCTGCAATAAAGAAGCTTGTGTATAACCTCCATACCTATCGCATCGGCACCGACATCACATGAGCAGGCAGTCTCGTTAGAAACGTATAGCAAACCTGCAATCTTTTGAAGACAAGGTCGAATGTGTATATGAGCTTGTACGGGGACACTATATTCACCAGCCGAGAAACCGTGACTGCCAGCGTTGAACCGCATAAGAATCGGGTCACCGGTGGGATCTTGCGTATTTCAGCCGCGAAGCCATCCATAGCGAAGGCGAACTTGGACCAACTGTTCACTAATCTCAAACGAAGACGAACTGAAAGTGTCTTGTCGTTACGTGTCACTCTTGTTTGGGGTCGCTGCTACAGCCAAACAACGCGTGGGCCATTTTACTTCTGTTTTTCCAAGCGAAGCGATACTCTCGATCCATCGTCTTCTAGGTCTCGGAACTTCCATAACGAACTCTCCGGGTGGACTGTATATGGGCGCACTTGTTGCGATCCGATGGGCGCTTGGACCACCGCGAGCATCGGCCGTCCGGAGACAAGGGAGACATGGACCCTGATCAGGGTCGCTAGAGAACAAAGAGACAAAGGCGAAGAGGGCATATATATGGCAGACATGGACTCATATCACCCTCAGTAGATTGTACAGAAGTTGTACAGAGAGATTGAGGGTGAGCGGACTATTACTTACATACTTCGGACCACCACTCACGCATACCGCAGACTTCACTTACACTCTGTGTCTATTAGGTATGCATAATCTCAGTCGATTGTACAGAAGCTGTACAAGAGAGATCGAGGACTTTAATTACACTCTGTGTCTATCAGGGTTCGACTTCCAACAGGTTATGGGCAGTTGCTGCTGCTGAAAGACGAACCCGATACCTTGACTTGCGATTCTCGCTCCATAGCTCATAGCTCACGTGATACGTAGTATTATTTTCGTTGTTTCCGGACTCCGTGATTTCTATCCTGAATCCACGGTCATCCCAGGTATGTATTATTGTACCTACGTATTAATTCTATTTTGAATCTTCTGATCTCCTAACTGCCGAGTCATCGTGCTCGATCCTTTCAGTCTCTCACTTATTCAATCTCAGTCTGTCGCCTCTGCGTATAACTTGCTGCGACACAATTTTTTTTCCATCGTTGCATAATCTTCAGCTGCAGAACATTATTTCCCAATAGCATTCCGATCTTCCAATCACCAGTGTCTTACGTCCCCTTCAGTCTGGGTTGCCACTACACTCTTCCCCTCGTTGATGGTGGATTATTACAACCCCAACTATCACAGACACGCACTACGCGCCCCTCCTTTTCAGAGCCCTACTTACATTTTCCCATACCCTCCGGGACCTGCTGAAAGTGAGAGTCCAAAACGCTGGCAGCGATGATATTCATTCAACTGATAATCGGCAAATTATGGAGGGATATTCTTATGCAAGAAAACGATCCGTCTATAGATGCTTACAGATACTTACTCATAATAGCAGCGGTATTGAGGATCATAGTAAGGTTGCGAATCGGCGATTACAGGGAATTTATTATCGACTGGGCAACCTAAGAAGTAATGGGTTATCATGGACAAGGTTGATCAAGCATGACACCATGGGCAAGAAAAGCATCAACCATGGTAAGAAGTTCGTCTCCCGTTCTGTTTGAATTCTCGTCTGTAACTTAAAGACTATTCAGCACTTTCACGGCTTCATACTTATCCAGATGTTTCAATGTATATGTGCTACTCGGCAAATTTCGCTCATATAGTGAGGTAATTTTCGAAGCTCGAACTGCAACCGGGATCTGAGTTCTGACGCTTTGTGATGAATTTTTTGGTATTTCCCATTAACATCGAATTCGGGTTCTTTGTTAAGTCTGTCGCATTACGTGTATGTAAACTCATGCATGCATGCTATCACAAAGCTACAATTCTGGTGGATAGACATCTTCATCTTCAGCTACATGCCAACACATATATGATATGCTATGTTCTCTGTTACCATTGATAGTGGTTCATTTCTAGGGATCTGAATTATGATTTGTGAGTTGCGATAATATTCTTCGTAGTTGTTTTGTTTCCATGCATAATCACAGATAGAATAATCACGAATTTAATGATTATAAGCTGAAAAATATTCCCTCAATGATGGGCTGTAATCCGGAATTAGCTGACGACATTACCCGCTCGCTGAGACAGATATGGACTGGAATGAACCTAGGGTCATTACATTTGACTTTCGAAGCCACTGAATAGACCATTACTAACGTGTCATGACTGCACCAATGAATGCTTGGCTCATAATGTGTGACATGTTAAGTGGGAGCTTCTGTACTTGAAGGAGCCTGCAAATTCATATTTAAGACGATTGAGTCCACCTTTAAACAATAACTTTCAACTTGATTTTCAACATGCAGATGAAGCTCTTCGCTTGCGTCCTTCTCTTCAGCCTCACTAAAACTGTTCTTGGAAGTCCTGCTGGTGACATCATTAAGCGTGATACCACATCCCCATCCTCAGTTGACATGGAGTAGGGAAACCCACTTTCATCGTCGACCTTTACTAATCGTACTCGAGTTCTAGCAGCCTTGCACCCAAGTATGTGCCAGACGAGGCCTACTGTGGAACAGCTTTATATCCTCACAGCTGCTGGAAGTGGACCACCACAGGAGGAGACTGGTGCTGGACTCAGGAAGATGTCTATTGTGTATCAGACAACAAGTGCCAGGATGGTGCAGCCTGTTATGCCTGGAAATGATATAAGATCAGTATGTACTGAGTGAATCGCAGCTTTACAGAGTGGCTGAGTAGCTTCATAGGCCGAATGGATCTTAACTCCAATATTTTGTTTGGAACTCGTCATTCATGACCTCCTTATAGCGATTTCTATTTGAAAGTTCTTATTTCCCTACTTTTTAAAGCCACAACGCTATAAATAGTAGATTTGCCTTAGGAAAGACGTGGTCATTGGCATATCTGGATACTTCTTTTGCTGAGAAGGATAAGGAAATCTCTTGATAAGGTCCAGAGACATTGCTGTTGAGATCTGACATATAACCACCGTAAGCATGCCACCACTTTACGATACCACACATTTCACATCCCCTTTGTTACCGTGGCCACTATCGTGGCCACCTCTATGAACAATGCATACAACGACATATATATACAGCATACGTATGGACAAGCACCCTCAGTCGATT
>JABCKS010025349.1:0-17477 GCA_018851325.1 Termitomyces sp. DKA19 | reverse complement strand
GGTGTCATGGCCAGTCAGCTTTGTCATCTGGCACTTTCTCCAAGATAGTTGGTTGTTTAGCTGTAAACTCAAGTCTCCATTGAGCTGTGCCTTTCTGACCTAGGTGAACCTTTCCTTGGAACCTATCTTCCTCCACTTTGTCATTACTCTCATGATTCATTGCATTGAATAGCTTATATTGAACCTTGAGATCCATTTCTGCATTTGACAGACCAAAGGCCTCCAAATTGTGGTTGGTCAATATTCTTACCTTTATCAGGTGAGTCAGCTTCTGCATCCAAACTTCTGGGGGAGCTAAAATTTTCACCTGTCTAAAATTTCACCTCTTTTATTTGGACTCAATGGACTTGATCTGTTTTCTGGTCAATGCAATCCCATTTTTCCTTTGTCATTGATTGACATGCAAGGTTTACCACCCAGCCTTATTCAGGGGTGAGTTTTGAAAGATTGGATAGAATCTCTTTGTCTGATATTTCACCTGCAGAAGGGTAATTGATTTTCTTTGCAGCTTGAACTGGGGTAGATTCTATCAATACTGTATTACTGGTACCAAAAGCAGGACTAATTGAATCTACTGTTATCATGTGAGAGTAGGTGTCACAGTACTTGTCAGTGCTGGACTTTTCATTGCAAAAGCTTAAGTACTCTTCAGCAGACATTCTTTCACTTTCTGAAAAGTGATTATCTCTACCCATTTCATAAATAGTGGCTTCCACCTTCACTACTGGTGAATTGCTGGTCCTTGTTAGGCTCAGTGGCAGGGTATAATGACTTGGGGAGGCTGTCCAGTTTGATCAGCTCTTATAGCATATTCTAAGTCAACATGGGCTTCAGGTTGTGGTCAATGGTTGGAGGAGCTGCAGACTGTACTAAAGTCAATGAGCAAAGTCAATTTCCATAAGCCATAGTTCAATGATAAATTTTTTGTTGGATTACTCACATTGCTGGCAGTGCAGGTTGATCAAGCCATCAATGTCCAATGATGAGAGTAAGGAAACTAGAAAATGGGGCTGTTCAAAATATGTGATGGTAGCATATGAGACATAGTAACATTGCATGAGATGGAATCTAGAGTCTTTTGAAGGAACAGTTATAATTCTTAGAATTGAGAAAGAACTAATCTACAATACATGTTGTTCCTTATATATCATAGAAATCCTATACATAATGGCAATGAAGCAATGGCAGCTAAAGATCAACCTGGAAGTACTAATATGTATGATGGCACAGACATAGAAAGTCTTGGCCATGCACTGTTACACTAAGAGATTTCTGTTTTTTTTTTATCTGACAGAGACCTTAAAGGAAAATTTATCAAGTTTTCTCTTATGTTTCTGTCAGTATTTTACCATTTCACAATATCATACCAGTTACTCATTATACAGTGCCACTGGCCACTTCCACTAATGCTTTGTCTTAATCATTTCTATTGTATGATACACATATATATAAATGTCTATGCCAGATGAACTCCTCAGTCAATTATACTAGACTGAGGGGTGAGTAATCTCAAAATACAAATTATATATAAAACTGACTGTACCATAGAATAAACTTGCATCTGTTCTTAGATATAGTTCAATACAGTCAATTATACTAAACTGAGGGAATAAACTTATGTCTGTTCTTAGGATCTGGTTGCTGACAGGTTATGGACATAGTGTCAATTACTCTCTAATAGTTATCAATGCCAGACCCTAGAACTAGCCTTTGATCAGACCTCTGTCTAGAGTTATTATGTGCTATGTTACATATCTGATTACTCTTTATTTATTGTTCCTGCATATTGTCTTTGTCTCTTCTTGGTGATTCTGTTTGCTATATCTCCTATGTCTCCATCATCTATTTTGTCCACTAATGCCACTAACCCCTCTATTCCTGAGCACATCATCTACCATGAGTGGGAAGGAGCCAAGTACACTTATGCTGATAGAAACTTTGGCCAACAGATAAAAAAACTTAAGAATGCTCTTATTTTTAATAGCATCTATTCCCATATCTTTGATATTATCACTACTTACCTGAGCATCAACCACATGCCAATTGGAGGCTCAACAATTACCTTGCCATCACTTTCACCAAATCTACACTTGATGATACCAAGCATCATGATCTTGTCACCACCACCTACTATTTTCTGATTGGGAAGCCTTTATGCAGGAATTCTTGTCAAAGTTCAGAGTATACAATGAAGGTGCAGCCTGCTGTGTCTTAGACCTGAAGGAGCAAGTGCAACAAGAAAGCCCTATCAAGCAGATAGCTCTTCTTCAAGAAGCATTGTCCACTTACTATTCTACTATGGAACCCTTGCCTGTTACAGTTGGCTATATTGCTGACATGTTTAAATGTGCATTTGACATTGGAAAAGTCAACAGGGACCTCTTCACTTGCATCACCCTGTTAAACAGTCTCAATGATCCATTCTTCAATTCCCTACAAAACTCTGTATCCACCCTCCTTAGCAATAGTTCTCAGAAAGCACCCTGTAGTCTGACAGACATTTGTGTACTTATGAAAAATGCCTAAAACATTCTCAATGCTAAGGCAAAATCCAACTATGCAACAGCCTTTAGTGTAAAAGGGGGTGTCAGGTCATCAAACATACCAGGGCACAACTATAGCTCTGGGGCAACTTGCTGTAAGAATTGTTTTGTGCTAAAAAGGCCTTGTAAAGAACATACAAAAGCTTTCTGTATATAGAAGGGGAGGTGGTATGGCTAGAAAATCTGTCACTAAAGCTCAGGAAGTGTAAAGAGCATTGAGATGGTAATCAAACACACCAGCTAAATCTTCATCCAGAAACATAGCTACAGCATCCTCCCCAAAGTCCTTTGTTGCTGTGACAGGTATGGATGGGAAACCATGGTATGTGGACTCCTTACAGCTTGGCCAGCTCCTAGCTCCCACCAAAACAGCAGCTATTGCAGAGATTGCCTCTTCTCCTTCAGAATGATCTGTCAATCACAGCACTGAATACTGGAAACACATTGGATTTACTGCAATAGACAAATTCATTGCCACAGCTAACTAGACTACTTGTGCAGAACAAATCATGGACAATATCCTTGCAACTGATGTGATGCTGACTAACTAGACAGGATGCTTACCTATCTCATCCCTGTATACCAGTCCATTCTTCATTGACTCATGGGCAACAGCTCATATCTCTCCTTATTGCAAAGACTTACTAACTTTATGTCTAATTCAACTGTATATTGTAAAAGGGCTTAGAGGATCCACAGTCATGGCAATTGGAATTAGTAATATACAGCTCCATATTGCTAAAGGTGCCAATACTGTCCTACAAGATGCCCTGTATATCTCAAATGTGACTGTTTGCCTCATCTACATCAGCTCTCTTACCTCCTGCTCTGGCCTGGACACTATATTTGACAACTTGTCAGTCAAAATAATTGATTGATCTATGCATGTGCTCATAGCTCAAGAAACACTTGTCCCTGGTCAATGCCTGTACATGCTTAATCTCAACTCTGTCTTTTCTGAACATCATGCTTTCCCACTCCAACATGCATGTAACCTAGAAACTTAGCATTGTTATCTTAGACATGCCAATTACCAGACCATCCTAAACATGGCAAAGACTGGACTAATCCCGGGTATGCCCTCTGTCTTCTCATCCAAATCACCCAAGTGTAACCCATATATCCTCAAAAAACAGATAAGGAACATGGTTTCCAAGGTGTAAAAGGAAGGACAGAGAGTAACACAAAAGTTAGAGATAGTTTAGGTAAATCTTGCAGGCCCTCAGGCTGTAGTATCCTGAGGAGCTTATAAATATATAATGAACATTGTCAATGACTTCACAAGTGAACACTGGTCAATACTCCTGCAAAACAAGGCCAAAGCATTCACCCACCTCAAAGCATGGCAATTGGCTACAAGAAAATGGAATACAGTCCAAACTTGGCACATATTAAATAGGCTGTAATGGAGAACTTGACAGCTGTGACATGCAAGCATGGCTCATATCTCATGGGTCAGAACAACAGTATGGAGCAGCATATACCTCAGTGGACATTGGTCACATTAAGCATATGCATTGCATGCTTATTGGAAAGGCACACACTATGCAGATAGTTGCTGGATGCCTGCCTAACTTATGGGATGATTTCTATATGACAGCTTCTCATATTCACAAACAGACACTCACCAAATCTCTTGGGAACATCACCCTCCATAAGGCATAAATAGGGTGATAGCCAAAATACTCCTACATGAAGGAGATAGGTTGCAAAGCATTTGTTCTCATTTTGTCAGGACACAATCCCAAAATATACACAAGGTTGATTGAGTGTGTATTAATCAGCTACACAAGGAATTCTAAGGCATAACAGATGCTACAAAAGGTCAACTGGAAGAATATACAAAACTTATTACATAAAATTCTATGAAAGTCATGAAGAATTGCCTCAAACTCTTGACTCATCTCCTGACCCTGTCAATATCAAGCAAGCACCTACACACTAACAACTCAACCTTGCCAGCCTTGATAATAATGTCCCTGCTATCTCAGGGAGAGCATCTTGAACACTTGCCCACTTTAACCAGCACTCATTAATCCACCAATTGACCCCTCCAGGCCCTCAACTCTATTGATCCCAGCATGTACTGGTCCCAACCTTGAGAGCCAATTCTGAGAATGCACTACAATCATGGACTCAACAAGACTTGAGAACAGCTGGTGAGCACCTATGTACCCAGCATGAGGTAACAAAAACTGCCAATCTACTGTTAGGAACAGCCAATCAAGGTACTGGGGACCCAGTCTCTGATCAAGATCTAAATGTTCCAGATCTTGCCAACATTGCATCACTATAGGACATCAACTATCTACAGTCAAACCTCTTACAACCAATATCCCTTATAACTGATAACCCCTTCAAACTAATGGGTTTTTGGTGTCCACCAACTTGATTTACAAGGAAATTGAGGAAACCTCTGGTACCCAATAATCAATGGGTCCCAGGAGGGAGTCATAACTGATATTGTACCTGAAAAGTATAGATTTGGAATGGATAAATAGTTTTCTCTGACTTAGATTGTGAGCATATAGATATTAATTATTAGTAATATGACCAAAAAAAATACATAAATAATTGAGAAATAATTGATTTCTGCCCTTCTAACACTAGAATGCCAGAGAATCCTCTCAAAATCATCAAAGCAGGTATCTCATGCCTCAAGTCAGAAATAGAGCCATGCAAACAAGATATTCTTGCACAAATCTTGAGGAAGGAGAAAATCTCAGATACTGATAAGTTATGGCTAGACCATGATAGAAACCTAGTTGATGAAGAAAGAGTCATAAAGCTTCTTGAAAAAGCTTTGAACTATGATACTGGATTGGCCCAACTGGATTCATACCAGAAAAGTATTGTTGAACAACTAAAGGAGCTTGAGGGTTTGCAAACAAAAATTAATTTACAGAGAAAGTGCCATAAGTCTATGATTACAAGATTCTAGAGCTGAGATATTAATGATTTGACAGGTCCTGAGAATCACAATTTCAAGCCCCACACAGAGAAGCAGGAAAAGAAGCCAGTTTTTACTAAAAAGGAAAATGCCATGTTAAAACAGAAGATCAAAATCCTGGAATAGCATCATAAATACAAGTCAAGTCAAAGCAAGATGGCAAATTATTGGAATGAAGAGTATCCTAACCTGAAGCTTACACAACTACAAATTTCAAATTGGCTCAAAATGAAGAGTGAGCTTCAGAAACAATATGCAGAGGCTTTGGAAAGGGGACAAACAGGGAATGCAAAGTGAGAAAAGCTAAGTGAGAACCCTGAAGTCAATGAAATGCTTGAGTTGTGGGTTTACAAAGCAATGTGTGATGGCATTGATCTTACTGGGGAGATACTCAAAGTCAAATGGAACCACTTTGCTGATCTTGCTGAAATTCCAGCTAATAAGAGGATAGGCTGCAGTAATAGGTGGCTGGATCAGTTCAAGAATTGTTGTGGTCTTAGAAATTTCAAGCATCATGGAGAAGCTGTTTCTGCAGATCCCCAGGATATTGAAGCTGAATGCCAACATATTTAGAAATCAATTGTGAGACATGGATTGCAGTTAAAGGATATTTTCAATATGGATGAGACTGGGCTGTTCTGGGTGTGAGTGTCTTGCAATTTTGATGAACAATAGCTTATACAAATGTAGGATGCCACCTGATTGTGGCTTTACAACAAAACAGAAGTCTAGTGTCAAAGGAGACAAAAAACAATAAACTTTGGCATTCACAATCAATGCCACAGGCACAGAGAAGCTTTCACCAATCATCATTGGAAAGGCTGAACATCCATGGGCTTTCCAGAAAAAGAGTGGAGCTCAACTTGGATTTTACTGGAGAAGCAATGCCAAGGCCTGAATGATGACAGTCCTATATTAGGAGTGGTTGCATGATTGGGATGGCAAATTATGACATGATAGATGCCATATCCTTTTGTTACAGGATAATTTCAGTGCTCACATTCCTCCAGATGGTCTTACAAATATCATTATGAAAACTTCAAACCAAATCTTACAGCTCATGTCTAGCCAGCTGATGCTGGGATTATTCATTGTTTCAAGGCTCATTATCATGCCCATTTCATCAATCAGGCCATTGATCACTATGATTGTGATATCTCTCCTGCTCAGATCTATGATCTTAATGTCCTCAAGGCCATACAGATGGCAGACACTTCATGGAAGGAGGTTGACACCATCACTATCTGAAACTGTTGGAAGAAGAGTGGTATTCTACCAAAATCAACTGCTGATGTCCCTGTCTCTGCTCCATCTATTCCTGTATCATCTTTTCTTGATACCAAACCAACAGAAACCATCTACACAGCAGACATCAAGGTCTAAAATGCATTATCTAATCTTGAGGCATGTGGAGTCCTTCAGCACAAGAATCAAATGGACATCAATAAGTTACTCAATCCTACCAATGAAAACATGATGTATGCAGATGGAATGGAAGAGGAGGAGATTGATGAGGATATCTGTGCAGCAGTGATAGAATGTTGCAAGGCAGAACAAGACAGAGAAGGGAAGGGTAGCAATGTCATGGACCATGATTTGGAAGTGGTTGATCAGAAGCCATCATGCCAAGAAGTACTCAATGCAGCCTCAGTTATTCTCAAGTACATATCTGATATAAATCAGCCATATGTATGCAAGGTAGAAGGTGTTCTTGTATGCTTTGGGTGCCAAACACACTCTGAGGAATTTCAATCCCTTTGACCCACAACTTTTGATGATCATTTCAGCAGAAATTAAAGTAGATAGTCATTAATACAATATATTAAGTCCATTACTACTATCAACAAGCCTTGAAATAGTCTCTACAATGACCTCCCTCATACCCAATAACCCTTTATAACCCATACTTTTTGGCTTCCATGAAGGGGCCATTAGTTATAAGAGGTTTGACTGTATTAGCCACCACTCACAAACTGCAAGAGCATCTCTCAGTCCCAGACATCAATGATGAGCCTCATACCTGGGCCAAAGCCAAGCAATTGGGTCACCAGCCATTGAGAGGCTGCTTATTGCAATAAACTAAATTCCTTGAAAGAAATGGGCATATATCAACTTGTACCTTGATCAGCAGTCCCAGCAGGTCAGAAAGTGAGAACAGGACACCCAGTTTTCAAGATCAGATGTGATGAGCATGGGAATGTAGTCAGGTTCTGTGATGGTAGTGTTGATGGAACAGTAATGTTGCATGTGATAGAACTTAAAGTCTTTTGAAGAAACAGTTATAAGTCCTAGAATTGAAAGAACTAACTCCCTACAATACATATCTTCTGACCTATATATCATAGAAACTCTGTCTGTAATTAAAATGAGGCAATGGTGGCTAAACTCCAACCCAGAGGTGCTGATATGCATGATGTCACAGATAGGAGAAGTCTTGGCCATGCACCATTACATATGCCCTCCAGGCATTGTAAAATGGTAGGATGCCTTGTAGTCATAGTGAAAAGAAAGTTAAGGTGGCAAAATACCTTTTGCAAGTTCAGGGTCCTAGTCTGAATCATACATCTTCTGGTCTTGTACCCTGGTTGCTGTCTCCTCCTGGTCATTAGGGCTGGCATGCCCCTCTCCTTTCTTGATATAATTGGAAGGGGCTTATGCTAGCCTCAGGATGGGGGCAGTAGATGAAGACTTGCCATAGCATGCAGGGTCAGCCTCAGAATGGTACCCTTGAAGGCATGGATTGCAAGGGAATGATGGAGAGGTTGCTAAATCATAATTGTTCAGCAGAGATGGAGATCAGTAGACCCACTGCTTTTTATGTGGTCATTTTGGTGGGGCCTGCAAACTGGGCTGAAGGACATCATGTTGATGCACATGCTGTAGCTCCAAGGTCTGGCATTTCTCCTCTCCATACTCATGATTGTGCTCTGCTTGGACATGGAGCCTCAGGATAGCCAAGTGTACAGTTTTCCAGCATTTCTTGTCCACACTGCCATCAGAATGAAGGAGGCCAAATTCAACAAGCAACTTATAATGCAGGTTGACAGAAGGGGCTTGAATAGCAGTGGGAGAAATGGAGTAGAATGGGAAAAAGAAACTCCTGCACTCTGGGTCCTATTCCACAAGCTTATAGGGGTAAGTGAGGTATTGGTTGAATAACCAAGCTACATCCATGTAGCCTGCCAGGATCAGGTGGTTCTTGCTATGATGGGGGTCTGTTTGACAGCTTGCATCTCAGCCTTAATAGAGTTCAAATTGAGAGGGGGAAATAAGCAAACCTAGAGTGTGATGGTCAGAATAGGATAACCAGATCATTCCATCTGCACATCCTAGCTCAATGGTGTATGGAGTTGTATAATGATGATTTGGACAAGTCTTGGTGCAAGTACCAGAAGTCTGAGGATTGTTGGCCTGGGAGGTAGTGAATTTTTGCTAATGTCCCATTGTATGGAAACTGGGGTTGATCTGGGGGTAGGTAAAAGGAATAGCACTATGAGCAGGTAGGCTTGAGCAGGATACTGTAAGGTGATTAGGGGGAGATACTTGAGGGTCTTCTTTTAAGTAATTGGAATCAGAAATTTTTCTTGTCTCAAGAAAAATTTGAAGGTCATACAAGGGCAGCTTACCAGTACCAATCAGTAAATTTGCCACAGAGTCTACCCCAATTGCCTTCCAGTAGAGGGGCAGCAAGTTTAAGTCAACCACTTGATCATGTAAGAGCCAGGTTTTATCTCCAGCCTTCCATAGAACTTCAAAGAGTATGTTGGGGCCAGACCCAGCATGGTTTAAAATTCTTTCTGCTGCCCATTCAGTAGGATGTTCCCAGGACTCCACTACTTGTTTGTTCAGCTGTCCAGGGAACAATCTGTCATCATTTAGGATATGCATGCAGAGGAGAGATTCATAGAACACATCATGAATTCCACATTGTTTCATTGAAGCAGGTAGGTCCACCCAGAAGGAGTGGTTACTATAATCAGTGAGGATTAAATAAGGGCCTATATACTTTAGGATTAGATTTCTGGCAAGTCCCTTTGGATAAGTCAAGTTCTTTGTTGATACATAAACCAAGTTGCCTTTGACAAAGGGTATGGCTCTGTATTTTTGATTGGCCAGATGAATCTGTTTGACTCGAGCTGTTAGTATGCTATTGTGTGCAGCCATAATTGCAGCCCATATGCATATGCATAAGTTCAGACTCCAGCAAATTTGTCTTATACAGGAATGTTCTATACCATTGGTCTGGGCATCTTACCATGATTTAGAAAGAAAGGTGAGTACCCTGTGCTTTCTGATTGAGCTAAGTTGATAGCAAATTCAACCATGGGAAGTTTTTGTACCCAGTTGACTTGTGTGGGGCTCACCCCTTGTCAAATCATTTGTGTTATGGTGCAATTGGCCTGTTCAGTCAATCCATTGGTCTGGGAATGATACACACTGGACAGTTTGAGTTTGACCCCAATGAGTGAGTGAAGGTGGGTCCAGAAAGTGCTGGTGAAGTAACTATCCCTGTCACTGACTATAGCTTTAGGGAGTCCATGGTGTTTGTATACTTCTACAAATACAAGTCCTGCCATGTCTTTCATAGTGTAAGTGGTGCAGCTGGGTACCAAATGCACCATTCCTGTTAAGTGATTGATGATCACTGTTATGGAGTCAAAACTAGCATTGTGGCTCTTGGACTTTGGGAGGGGTCCAATAAAGTCAATTCATATCACATTCCATGGTTGTGTAGGTACAGGTAGAGGGTTTAAAAGGCCATAGGGTTTGTGATTAGCTGGTTTGGCCCTGTTACAGGTCTGACATGTGCAACAGAAGACATTCACATCATGGTGGATTTCTTTCCACCATATCTGTTCCCTGAGGTAGGCCAAGGTCTTGTTAGCCCCTAGGTAAGCCAGGACTGAGTGAGCTTCAGAGATCACCAATTCTTAGACACTTCTTCCTGATACTCTTATGTTTGGGATGCATAGGATGTGAGTTCCATTTGCTTTTAGGTAGATAATCTCATCCTTACTTACTTTATGTTCCTGGGGTTTTTCTATAACCTTTCAGAACAGAGGGTCCTCAAAATACCTACCCCTTATGCTATTGAGCAGGTCTATAGGTTCACACCCTCCACTTAGCATTTCCACTAGTGCTACTGGTTTGTCTATGGTGGTGAGTTTTTCTAAGTTCTCTGAGTACTGTGACCATTGCTCATCAAGGGCATCTTCTTCCACTTCTTCTACTACAGCAGCTTCTGTGATGGGCTGCTGTCTATGATTGGGGATCTTTTTGGGTATTTAAATAGTCAGTTTTTCCTTTGTGACTTCTGTTTTCCCTTCACCCTCCTTTTGTTCCTGTGGGTCTCTATAGCCCTTCAGGACAAAACTGTGGCTCATCTGTGTGGCAAATTCCTGGCTGGTCTCTGGCTGGCCAGTTTCAGCTGGCACTCCCTTTCAGTTCTGACTACTATGTCTCACCCCTGTAGTCTGTGTCACCTGGCAATTATGTTTCCTTGAGGCAGCAGCTGCCTAGGTAACCCTGCTCACTTCCAAATTCTTCAGGCCTGCTGACTTGCCCTCCTTTCCAACATATACCAGCATTGAAATGTCATATGTTCCCAATGAGTCATTGTCAATGACATTGTGGTATGTGTATTTGCCTTGTGCCCTCACAGTGCCTGGCTCATCATAAGCATACAATCTGGACAGCACATCTGACAGGATGTTCTCTGTTCCAGGTACATATTCAACCTGGAAGTCAAATTCTGCTATTTTCTCCAACAGCAGGCCTGCCACCCTGACAGGTTCCTCTGGTTGAGTAAGTGAATCAGACCCTTGTGATCTGTAAACCACTTGAATCTGGCACCTTGTAGGATGTCCCTATGCCACAGTATAGTTTCCACCCCAGCTAGCATTTCAATTTCATGGACAGGGTAATTTTGCTGTGTTGAGTTGAGCTTGGCTGAGAAGAAAGCAGCAACTTTTGCTGTCTTCCAATCTGCCCCCTAGCTCACTACCCCTGCTATCCCACTGCCACATCCATCTGTCACCATATTCACTGGGTCAGCCCCTGGTCCATATTCCAGAGGCCTCCAATGGTAGTTCCAACACTTTGAGGCTAGGTGCTTAATGTCCTCAAATATGCACTGGTGAGTATATTCCCATCAAAATGGAACAGTGTCTCCTGTGAGTCTATGAAGGATTCCCATAGGTATTCAGACACAATCAATGTCATCAGCCAGATATCCTGCTGCACAGAGAAACCCCCATAAATACATTGCTAACCATGTTGCTGTCAGGTGTAGTTACTGCAGAATGATCCACATGCTTAGGTATTATGCAGATCTGTTCATATGCATCCTGTCCATCTAGTATGGAGTGGTACTTCCCATGCACCACCCTTCTTAGAATGCCATTCATGTCTGGCAGTGGTGATGATTGCTTTACAGTGTTGGCATTCCAAGCCCTCAGGTCAAACACTGTCCACATTTGTGGAGTCTCCCCTGGGGGTACAGGCCCTGGCTTAGAGATCAGCAGCATAGATACTGTATTTTCAATACTGGATATCCCCCATTGGCCACTTCAGATGTACACATCCCTCTTTGCTGCCCACTGAGGTCTCATAGCCTCTGAGCATTATGAGGGTCACTATGGATATATCCTATTCAGACTGATTAATGGTATCTCATGGTTTATTGCCCTTAGAGGTGGGAGGGGTATCTCACTTGCTGACCTGCACACAGGTCAGGCATACAAGTACTTGGAGTTGCTCTACCCATTTCTTCATTGTTCTACTAGGTATGTACAGGGGGTATTTATACTGTTTGTAAGTAATGTAGCCTAAAAAGAAAGATGGTTACCACAGGTAATGGTGTCTGCCAAAATGCATGCTGGGTGTCAAGATGGTAACCAAATGTAAGTATCCAATGTCAAAAGGTGTATATTATGTGCCAGAATGAAAATAAAAAGCATACTGAATGTCAGTATCTGAAGTGTAGACACTGTCTAAGTATGTTAGTAATCAAGAAAAATGAAGGGTCCAAGAAGTCACATGTTGATATGTTTCTTTTGAAAGCAAAGAGCCTATGTCGCTAGGGGTTATCACTAACAAATGTCACTAAGGGGGCTTTTGGCAAGGTTGTTTTAGATATGTGGTCTAGGCTCCATATGATAAATGCTTGTAATCCAAAAAATTCCTGTGGTCACTAGGGTCTTGTGCAAATCTTGTGCTGATCTCCAGGTCATGTGCTGTCCTGATAAGATAGTCGGAGATGTCAGTAACTGTACTCAGCAACAGATGGGTCTTATTACCAGACCTTGGCAGTGGCCTCTGAAGTGGGTTGCCCCAGTTTTTTGAGGAGACTCTGAGTCCATTGGGAGAAGTCTACTCATGGGAGTCAAAGTTCCTGTAGGATTGCACTACATTGCCTAGAGTAGTCCATCATGCACTCTCTCTGCCAAAGCAGGGGGTCCTCTCCTATCTGGGGCATATCTCTGAGTTCCATAGGTGTAGGAGACATAAGGACAGCCGGAGCTGCCATAGGCCCCCTTTGGGGAGGTGCTGGGCATACAGTTGGGGCTAGAAGTGAGTAGCCCTTGGCCCTTGATGCATGCCCTGCTCCAGTGATGAAGAGATCCAGTGCTGGCAGGTACCAGAGCATTCCAACCAGCATTCAGAGCTTCCAGTAGGCCTCCCAGGTGTAGTCCCACATAGGGGTCCTGTGTGGGGGGAGGTGCCAGGGAATGCCAGTTGAGGGCTGGGCCCTGACTTACTGAAGGTCCTGGCCCTAATCTGTGCATGGTTATCAGCTAGTATCAATGTAAGGGTTGGAAAGGGGGTGGTTGCTAGAAGGGGTTTTGGTTGTTTTAGGGGGTAACCAGGGGTTGTGCATAATAGGTGGGTGCAATCAGGTTGCTGTAGGAGTCCATAGCATAGGTGGTGGTGGGCCAGTAGGGAGGGCCAGTGTAGTGGGCCATCAAGTGTCCAATAAGTAAGAGGAGTCTTGATATTATATCAGGTCCAGAGTACCTGGGAGCTCACCTCCAAGAGTGGGAACCCACTAGTTGGCTAGTTGATGACTGGGAAGGGAATGTGTGAATGTTCCAGGCTTGATCTGGGCACTAGGCAATGTCCCAGGGTTGCTAAGGCAAAGGCAGAGGTGGTTGAAGTCCATGGGGGTGTTCTGCAGACTGAGACAACTATGTCAGAGAATTGAAAGAGAAGAGAAGATAGATAGATTGAGAGGGAGTGAAAGTATGTAATATCAAGACTACCAACTGACTATGGAGTTCTGGAGTTATATACTTGAGGTCCCTGGGGAGAGTCAGGGTTGGAAGGGGGTCCTTGGGTGGGTGGTGCTCTCCCTGGAGCTCAGCTCTTGTTGTAGCGAGGCCTGGATATGGTCTGAAGCAGGCCCTAAGGGCCAAATATGGGGTGGGGTGTTTTGAGGCCAGAGTGGCCCCTGGAGATGCATTGGGACCTGGGAGGGTGCCTTGCCAGTGATCTGGTGATGTGTAAGGCATGTTCTGAGAGGTAGCTGAGGTTGAGGCTTGGGAATGTGCAGGCTGGTGATCCAATGCTGTGCAGGTTGTGGGTGGGGTCTGGGTAGAGGACAGAGACAATTGAGGGTTGGGCTGGGATTTTCTATGTAGATGTTGGAGATGGCAGGTTTGCTGGAGGGTGACTGGTGGGGTCCTGACAATATGCAACCCTTTGATCTGAATAGCTATATTATAAAACACTATGAGTAGAATGTTAAGAGGAAGAGTCATTGGTTGTATAGGTTCAGTGATGGAGAAGCTGGTTTGTGTCTGAACTGACTGTTTGGGTATAGGAGAGCCTAATGACTTGAAGCACTGAAAGCCCACCACAAATGTGGGTGAGAACTATAAAAAAGTCTCTTTTACTCATAAATAAGTCACTAACTCTATAGTGCTATTGAGCTTGATAGTCAACAGGTAGAAGCTGAGACATACTCTTCTATACAGCAGAACTCTGCTTATACATAGGATATGTCCCATCAGGTACTTAAACCTCTGGTCATAGTAGTACAAATCAATAAATACCCAGTCCATACCCTGGTAGACTTAGGATCTCTAGGTGATTTTGTATCTAGCACTCTAATACAACAGCTGGGACTAAGGAAGGTCAAGCTAAAGAATTCTATACCAGTACAGTTGGTGGTACAAAGGTCTCAATCTCAAATCAATTATAGCACTTCTGTTGAGTTTTGCTACCAAAGTATTAGTGAACAATGCTACTTCGATGTGATTAATCTGTCAGAGTATGACCTTATTCTGGGCACCCCTTAGTTGTTTCAACATCAAATCATGTATTGACACATTGGCCTCAAAACAAGGCAGACTAAGAAATCTGAGAGATGTCCAAGGAATAAGATTTGACTGCTGAAAACTGTAAGCAAATGCATTAAAAACTGTAGATGCAAGATATATTATACCTAATAAACCCAGATAATGTGTAACAACAATGACCAAGACATGAATTGTGGCAAAAAAGAAGCAATAAACCTGAAATCAGCATAACAGAATGATTGCTGATGAGTGGCAGTGCTTAGAACAGATCTTGAGCCAAGCATAAAAGTCAGTCAGCTGCCACTTATCAACCCTTCTTCTTACACCTTACATTCCTTACTCATTGTCCTGCCTGGTGCACAATCCAACCTGAGCCTTAAAATCATAGGAAGCACCTCCAAAGAAAGGAATATAGTAGCAGGACAAAGAAAAGGAGCAAAAGAGCAAGGGATTTGGCCAAAGAAAAGTGAATTTACTTTATGCTTAGAATGGCAATCATAATAGCTGATGTAGTGACTGATACCCAGTCCCAGACCTAGATGATAGCCAACATGAAATATGTGAATATGTTATATCATTGTTAAAGTCCATGTACATAGAGAAAAGTATAAAGAAGAGACAAAAGTGGGGACTCTGGTAAGCAATTCTCTTGCTATAGCTTGGAGTCACCAAAGAGTGGATGTCTTAGGCCTAGGAGCAATAGGATAGCTTAGGGTTGCATAGTCTAATATACTCTTTAACATCCTATTCTATTGCTTAAGACTATCTGTAACAGTTGAGTTTAATATCAATAGAAATATTATTCTGTACTGTCTATGTGAGCCTAGTGTAACAGAGCTCTAAACTCTTGTAAAACTAAGTGCAATGCATTGGCCAAGTTTATAAACTTTGAGCCAATAGTTAATTACAAAATTCACAACATCTGGAGCCCATTGTGAGGGGTTCTTTATAAAAAAACTTCTTGGATTTTTATAAGAAGTCTAACCCTTTTGAAACATTAGTTTTGCACTACCTGGGTCTTAGCCTAAAATATCTGAAGTTATTACACCTAAGGTGAAAAACTCTGTTGTAATAAGGAAAAGAGAAACTAAGACCAATAGCAGTAGTTCAAAGTCCTTTTATCCTCTGTAGAAAGTGACAAACCTCAGAAGGGTCAGTGTGCTTGAACTTGAAAGCATCTCTGCTATCAAGCAGTGGCATCTTATGTTAGATTAGTTCTATAATATAGGTAGTGAGAACTGGTTCAATTGTAGAGGGCTATACTTTTAGTAAACTTAACAAGACTTTCTTAGTCTAAAGTTTTCTTCTTTTGAGTAAAGCTTTGAAATCAGGTAGAAAAAGGACTTTGCACTACTATTAGTAGTATAAGTCTCTCTGTTTCTTGATATTACAGAGTTTTTCACCTTAGATGTAGAAACTTTAGATGTTCTGGGCCAAGACCCAGACAAAGCAAAACTAATGTTTTTTATAGATTAGACTCCATATAGAGATCTAAAAAGTGAGTTTTTGTATGAAAAACCCTTTGCAGTAGACTTCAAATGATGCAAAATCCAAGTTTTGACAGTAATACAAAGTTTAATAAACTTAGTCAAGAAAATTATACTCAGTTTTTATAAGAATTTAGAGTTCTGTTATAATAATATCTTACTGGTAATAGAGAGATATAATAATTTTATTGATTTCAATTTGCCAGTACAAGATGGTCTCAAACTTTAGAATAGGCTCAAGAAGTCTATTAAACTAATGTTTCTGAAGCAAGTAACTGCTTATAAGCATAAGTGATCTGCTTCCTGGAGCTATAACAAGTAATTGCTTGTATAAACACTCAACATTTCCCCTCTGTTTATACTTCTAAAACTTAACAATATGGAGTGATCAAATTGAAAGCATTATTGCCCTTTATATATTGGATAAAGCAATATATTATTGCTTGTTGTTAAATATACAAGCTAGACCAATGAGAGAGTAGATTAGCATGTACTCATTATATGATGAGCACTATGGCTCATTGATACAATCATGTGAATTTTTGAGTGGACTTTTTTTTCCAGTTTATTTTACCAAAAAAAAAAAAGAAATTTTAATGAAAAACATTGAATATAAAAATAATGAAAGTAATTAGAGAAAAACCAAAAGATACATGTGATGTATTTTTAAGAAAAAGTCTAGAAATACAGGTGTGTTTCCTGTGTATTTTTTAAGAAATACAAAACAAAATATTCAGAAATAAATCAAGAAACATAAATAAAAACATAGTAAACTGTCTTTTTTTTTTATTTTTTTTATTTTATTTTATTTTATTTGTTTTTTTTTTTTTTGTTTGCTTTTTACTATTTCTTAATTTTGAATTTAAGCATTTCTGGAGAAACACTCATTAGAAATCACATGACCTGTGTCTAATAGATGTTTCTTCAGAAATCTCTACTGCACTCTAGAGTCAGGTACTCATTACTTAAAACATGTAATAAAAAATAAAAAAAACCTACAAAACTCACTATAAGAGGACAACTTTGTTAGGTAATCTTGATTTGTAACTCTGACTCTATCTAGCCTTAGTCATAGGAATAGCATTATCTCTACCATTACCAACTAACCAGCTACTGAGCCCCTACATCTTCCAGATGATACTAGTCAGCCTTTTATAGTCACTACACCCTATTTTTCACCTCTATATATTGTTAGAAA